>SJYX01019792.1:106855-141059 GCA_006410675.1 Oreotragus oreotragus | reverse complement strand
ACCAGGCTCCCCCATCCCTGGGATTCTCCAGGCAAGAATACTGGAGTGGGTTGCCATTTCCTTCTCCAATGCATGAAAGAGAAAAGTGAAAGTGAAGTCGCTCAGTCTGTCCGACTGTTAGCGACCCCATGGACTGCAGCCCACCAGGCTACTCCGTCCATTGGATTTTCCAGGCAAGAGTACTGGGGTGGGGTGCCATTGCCTTCCCCGGAAGAGATCTCTAGCCTTTCCCATTATGTTCTTTTCAGTTCAGTTCAGTTGATCAGTCATGTCTGACTCTGCAACCCCATGGACTGCAGAATGCCAGGCTTCCCTGTCTATCACCAGCTCCCAGAGCTTGCTCAAGCTCATGTCCATCGAGTTGGTGATGCCATCTAACCTTCTCATCCTCTGTCATCACCTTCTCCTTCTGCCTTCAGTCTTTCCCAGCATAAGGGTCTTTTCCAGTGAGTCTTTTCTTGGCATCAGATGGCCAAAGTATTGGAGTTTCAGCTTCAGCATCAGTCCTTCCAATGAATATTCCCGATTGATTTCCTTTAGGATTGACTGATTTGATCTCCTTGCTGTCCAAGAGACTCTCCTCCAACACCACAGTTCAAAAGCATCAATTCTTCAGTGCTCAGCTTTCTTTACAGTCAAACTCTCACATCCATACATGACTACTGGAAAAACCATAGCTTTGACTAGACAGACCTTTTTTTGGCAGAGTAATGTCTCTGCTTTTTAATATGCTGCCTAATCTGGTCATAGCTTTTCTTCCAAGAAGCATCTTTTAATTTCAGATGGCTGCAGTTNTTTACAGTCAAACTCTCACATCCATACATGACTACTGGAAAAACCATAGCTTTGACTAGACAGACCTTTTTTTGGCAGAGTAATGTCTCTGCTTTTTAATATGCTGCCTAATCTGGTCATAGCTTTTCTTCCAAGAAGCATCTTTTAATTTCAGATGGCTGCAGTTACCATCTGCAGTGATTTTGGAGCCTCAAAAAATAAAGTCTGTCACTGTTTCCATTGTTTCCCCATCTATTTGCCATGAAGTGATGGAACTGGATGCCATGATATTTGTTTGTTGAATGTTGAGTTTTAAGCCAGCTTTTTCACTGTCCTCTTTCACTTTAATCAAGAGACTCTTTAGTTCCTTTTCACTTTCTGCCACAAGGGTGGTGTCATCTGCATATCTGATATCTCTCCCGGCAATCTTGATTCCAGCTTGCGTTTCATCCAGCCCGGCATTTTGTATGATGTACTCTGCATAGAAGTTAAATAAGCAGGGTGACAGTATACAGCCTTGACATACTCCTTTCCTGATTTGGAACCAGTCTGTTGTTCCATTTCTGGTTCTGCTGTTGCTTCTCGACCTGCACACAGATTTCTCAGGAAACAGGTAAGGAGGTCTGGTATTCCCATCTGTTGAAGAAGTTTCCACAGTTTGTTTAGAGTGCTGTTGCTGCTGCTGCTAAGTCACTTCAGTCGTGTCTGACTCTGTGCAACCCCATAGACGGCAGTTCACCAGGCTCTCCCCCATCCCTGGGATTCTCCAGGCAAGAGCACTGAAGTACGTTGCCATTTCCTTCTCCAATGCATGAAAGTGAAAAGTGAAAGTGAAGCCGCTCAGTCGTGTCTGACTCTTCGCGACCCCGTGGACTGCAGCCCACCAGGCTCCTCCGTCCATGGGATTTTCCAGGCAAGAGTGGGGTGCCATCGCCTTCCCCGTGTTTAGAGTCCTGCTTGGATACAAACATCACAGCTATCCCTGCTTCTACTCATTGATCACCTCCCATGCTGGGGACTGTGGCTTTTGTCCCAAAGCCTGTCATCCCCCTCTGGTCTCTGCTATTCAGCTAAAGACATTCAGTACTGTATCCTGGTTTGTCACCAGTTTCCTCCCAGGTTTTACCATCATGGGCTGAGCTAGTGAGATCTCATAACCTTCTTTGAGCCACATTTTTCACAAATCTTTTTTTCCCCAGTCTCTCCCTGTCTTTCCTTTTCTTGTAGGTTTCGTGGTTTTTCCTTTTCCACATGACCCCTGCTCCTTTTCAGAAACCCTGATCCATTCTTCACTGCCACTTCTCCTGCCTAGGTATCACCACACTTTCTTCCAGTAACTTCTTAAATATTTGTAATTCAAAAGCCAATAAAAAAATCTTTCTGTATGTCATCAAAATGTCTAAGGCTCTTCACTTAAATGTGATATTTTTGGTCCTTCTGTCAGTTTGTTTGGGAACCTCTCTTGTAAGTTCAGAATCACTTTGGGAAATGGGCATATTATAAGAAGGCATTTTGAATAAATTAATGTATCACCGCAACTTACGATAAATAAAAATTATACATTGTTAGACCTTCAAAAGTAATAAGCAGGCAATTCTGTTTTACTGAAATCCTTCAGTACGAGCAGTGAGCTGACCCTTGCCTTGTGAAGGAAATGGAGCATCCATGCCCACCTTCCTGAGAAATGAGCTCCATGATATGGTGGAATTTGGCAGCTCTCTTCTTAAGACCATTTAATAAACGCTGATGTGTGGAGAGCTAATAGGTGTGCTTTGGTTCTATTCATGGTGACTTCCCATAAAATGACAAAGAAACCAGAACATAGCCTGTTAAATTAATTCATTCTCAACTTGAGCACTGCTGAGGGAATTAAGAAATAGCATTTCACAAAATATATTGGTGACAGTTTGAACTTTGTATAGAACAATATCTAATTCTCTTCTGCATGTTTCTTTACAAGACGGGAAACCCTCAGGACATAGCAATATGCTAGGATGACTGCCCCTTCACTCTGTAAATATATTTTTTAAGTGTACTGTAATGTCATTTTGATGGTTTAGTTTCTGGAAGGATTTGGCTAATTACATTCCTAGGAATGTACTCAGACCAGTTTTAGCTGCCCAGCGTTACTTTTAATAGCAGCTGTTACTTACCTTTTCTCTCACTTATTTTCCTCCCTCACCTGCTTTTGAAGTTATTTTGCTGATTGGAGACCTGACCTTGGTTTAAATTAGTTTGTCTGTAACACTCCTGTGGATCATCTGCAATATCTTAATGGTTAATTACTGCCTTGTATCAACTTGTCAGAGAAAAGCAGGCAGGAAAATGGTTCCTTTTTTATGTGATAAAAGAAACTTGTTCAAAAGAGAAGCAGTGCAGTGGACTGGTGGATGCCCCTTTCCCATCTGTGTAGGTAAATGCTGATGATCCCTTACGTAACAGGACTCTTAGTACACCCTGGGCTGAAATAACACATTTACACCAAATACCCAGTGGCAACTTAAATAAATAAGAAGACTCAAACAAAAGAATAATTTAGGATTCTTTCCTGAATAGACACCGTGTTCCTATGATTGCAGATTGGTTGTGTAGACTTCGTGGGGAAAGAGTGGGTTATGGTAGGTTGGTGGTGTCACCTAGTGGTAGCAAAGGTAAAACAGAATAAGGTGCTAGAACTAGGATTTGGTAATTGTCTTCAAAAGAATAGTTTAATGCTCCTTGTATTCATAGGGGAGCACTAGTCAGCACCTCAAGTATTTCAAATTTTAAAAATATAGTAGTATCCAGCACTCGTTGAGTGTTTCAGTTCAGTTCAGTCGCTCAGTGTTGTCCAAATCTTTGCAGCCACATGGACTGCAGCACGGCAGGCTTCCCTGTCCATCACCAACTTCCAGGGCTTGCTCAAACTCATGTTCATCGAGTTGGTGATGCCATCCAACCATCTCATCCCCTGTCATCACCTTCTCCTCCTGCCTTCAGTCTTTCCCAGCATCAGGGTCTTTTCCAGTGAGTCAGTTCTTCACATCAGATGGCCGAAGTATTGGAGCTTCAGCTTCAGCATCAGTCCTTCCAATGAATATTCAGGACTGATTTCCTTTAGGACTGACTGGTTTGATCTCCTTGCTGTCCAAGGGACTCTCAAGAGTCTTCTCCAACACCACAGTTCAAAAGCATCAATACTTTGGTGCTCAGCTTTCTTGATAGTACAACTATCACATCCATACATGACTACTGGAAAACCATAGCTTTGACTAGACAGACCTTTTTGGGCAGAGTAATGTCTCGGCTTTTTAATATGCTGTCTAATCTGGTCATAGCTTTTCTTCCAAGGAGCAACTGTCTTTTAATTTCAGATGGCTGCAGTTACCATCTGGAGAAGGCAATGGCACCCCACTCCAGTACTCTTGCCTGGAAAATCCCATGGACAGAGGAGCCTGGTGGGCTGCGGTCCATGGGGTCACAAAGAGTTGGACACGACTGAGCAACTTCCCTTTCACTTTTCACTTTCATGCATTGGAGAAGGAAATGGCAACCCACTTCAGTGTTCTTGCCTGGAGAATCCCAGGGACGGGGAGCCTGGTGGGCTGTTGTCTTTGGGGTCACACAGAGTCGGACACGACTGAAGTGACTTAGCAGCAGCAGCAGCAGTTACCATCTGCACTGATTTTGGAGCCCAAGAACATAAAGTCTGTCACTGTTTTCATTGTTTCCCCATCTATTTGCCATGAAGTGATGGGACCGGAGGCCATGATCTTTGTTTTTTGAATGTTGAGTTTTAAGCCAGCTTTTTCACTCTCCTCTTTCACTTTTATCAAGAGGCTGTTTAGTTCCTCTTTGCTTTCCTCAACTCCCATGGGAGCAGGTATAAGGGTGGTGTCATCTGCATATCTGAGGTTATTGGTATTTCTCCCAGCAATCTTGATTCCAGGTTGTACTTCATCCAGTCCAGCATTTCTCGTGATGTTCTCTGCATATGAATTAAATAAGCAGGGTGACAATATACAGCCTTGATGTACTCCTTTCCCGATTTGGAACCAGTCTGTTCCATGTCTGACTGTTGCTTCTTGACCTGTATACAGATTTCTCGGGAGGCAGGTAAGGTGGTCTTTAAGAATTTTCCACAGTTTGTTGTGATCCACACAGTCAAAGGCTTTGGCATAGTCAATATAGCAGAAGTAGATGTTTTTCTGGAATTCTCTTGCTTTTTCGATAATCCAGTGGATGTTGGCAATTTGATCTCTGGTTCTTCTGCCTTTTCTAAATCCAGCTTGAACATCTGAAGTTCACGGTTCACATACTGTGGAAGACTAGCTTGGAGAATTTTGAGCATTACTTTGCTAGCATGTGAGATGAGTGCAATTGTGCGGTAGCTTGAGCATTCTTTGGCATTGCCTTTCTTTGGAATTGGAATGAAACTGACCTTTTCCAGTTCTATGGCCACTGCCGAGTTTTCCAAATTTGCTGGCATATTGAGTGCAGCACTTTCACAGCATCATCTTTTAGGAGTTGAAATAGCTCAACTGGAATTGCATCACTTCCATTAGCTTTATTCATGTGATGCTTCCTAAGGCCCACTTGATTTTGCATTCCAAGATGTCTGGCTCTAGGTGAGTGATCACACCATTATGGTTATCTGGATCATTAAGATCTTTTTTGTATAGTTCTTCTGTGTATTTTTGCCACTTCTTCTTAATATCTTTTGCTTCTGCTAGGTCTATAACGTTTCTGTCCTTTATTGTGCCCATCTTTGCATGAAATGTTCCTTTGGTATCCCTAATTTTCTTGAAGAGATCTCTAGTCTTTCCCATTCTATCGATTTCCTCTATTTCTTTGCACTGATCGCTGAGGAAGGCTTTCTTATCTCTCTTTGCTATTCTTTGGAACTCTGCATTCATATAGGTATATCTTTCCTTTTCTCCTTTGCCTTTAGCTGTACCATACATTTTATTTTTATTTTCTCGAAGCTCCATGACTGCCTTTTGAAATAGGTCCATTATTATCTTCAGTTTGTAAATTAACTATAAAAGATTATTCTAGAAATGGTAGTTCCTGACGTGAAGTATTTGTAGCTATGTTTTGCCTTCCAGCATTTTAGACTAACATTCTTTTCATGGTGCCATTATGAAATCTAATTTTCAGTGTCTTTCTAATGCCTATTCCAAGAACATCTGCTGGTGACTCTCCATTGTTTTGGTCTCTAAGTGTGCTTTCATTTTAACCAAAACCAAATAGGTCATCTTGTACCTACCTGCCCATGGAGCCCTAACAGTGAGGCTCCCAACCTACCGTACAGTAATTGACATACCAGCTCAGCTTGTAACACATCAAGCTAGCTGATCTGGATTGAAGAGGAGGGTTTGAAAGCATGTATTCATCTCATCCATTCACTTAATCACCCACTAACATAATCGTTTGTCATCAAACAGTTTTATTGAGTAGCTAGTACATGATGAAATATGGACTAGATACTATAGTACAAGCTTATGAGTGATTGGTAATCTTAATTGGCTTTAATGGGCCAATACAGACACCAAAGTTTCTGACTCAGTAACTCTGATAACTTGTGTGTCCAATAAGTTCCCTAAGATGCTAATGTTGGCTGTTCCAGAGACCACATTTTGAGTACCGCTGGCTTAGAGCCACTTGCTTCGGGTTCCAACTTTTGGACACATATACACAGATACTGAGGAAGGAAAGTGGCATTCATCAGATTTCTAGCACTATGTTAGCTGCTTTATGTTAGTTATCTTTTAAAAGCCTGATGCCTTCCTTATGGTGTACATTGGTTGTTATTACATTTATTTTGCAGGTGATTACACTGACTCAGAAAAGGGAATGAATTACAGAGTGGGCATTCCAGTCCAGGGACTTCTGATCCCCAAGAGCTCAGTCTTCCCTAACCCACTCCAGTGTTCTTGCCTGGAGAATCCCAGGGATGGTGGAGCCCAATGGGCTGCCATCTGTGGGGTCGCACAGAGTCGGACACGACTGAAGCGACTTAGCAGCAGCAGCAGCAGTCTTCCCTAATTGCTCTGTTGGGCCACAGAGGAGGAAGCCAGGTGTTACTATCGATGACTTCCTCGTCTGTATCTCTCTGGAACTGTCTTACTGAATTAGCTGGCTGTGGACGTAATTCATGAGAGATAAGTTCTGGTTTGAGAGATAAGAAAGTTCATGTTTCCCCAAAACTTAGTGGCTTGAAAGGGCAGCAGTTTATCATTTCACATAATTCTACTGGTCTTGTCTGAACTTACTTCTGTGGTCACAGTCAGCTGATGGCTCTGCTGAACTGGTAGATCTAGGGTTGCCTCATTCATGTGGGTGGAGTCTCAGCCAGGAAGGCTGGAATGGATAGCTAGGTGGCTGAACCTCTCTCTAAATGTGGTTGTTCAGATCAGATTTCTTCACTTGAGAGCAGAAGCCTTCCAAGATGGTAGAAGCAATAACTTTGGGCTCTTGAATTTCCACAAGGTCCTGCCACATTCTCTTGATCGAAACAAGTCATGATATGGGGCCAGCCCACACAGAGTGAGGAAAGAGACTCCACCTTCAAATGGGAGGAGCTGGAAGTAATCTGTTAATCACTTAAAACCCACTGGAACCTCCATACAAGACTCTCTTAAGTTTCTCAAGTAACATTTTTGTGGTTTTGATTGTCTTAGATTTTATTCAGAAGAAGGCCATCCTATCAGATGTTCTTAATAAGGCCATTGCAAGAGTCAAGTTACCAATGAACACTGGGAGAGGACAGTCAGGAAGTGAAGTTCTTGCTTTATAAGTGATCTAGCTGATAAATCTGCTTCCTGGAATGTGACTAGGCTTCAGGGCTTCCAGATTTCTTTTCAGGCTTAAAGGTCTCCAATAGTAGAGAAGGTTTTATGAACTTCTTTTTTTTTTAAGTTTATAAAGACCTGCTTTGAATTTGCAAGAATTCATAAAAACAGGAAATTTTAAAGAGTAAAAAGACAGGATGATCAGGTTAGAAATGTTCATTCAAAACCCTTAAGCTTAACACAGGGAACCCAGCTTGGTGCTCTCTGATAACCTAGAGGGATGGAACAGGGGGAGGGGAAGAAGGCTCAAGAAGGAGGTGATACGGCTTTTTGCATTGTTGTACAGCAGAAACCCGTACAACATTGTAAAGCAATTTTCTTCCAATTAAAAATAAATAAATACTTGGGGGGAAAAATCCTAAGCAATATGAAGCTGGGCAAGTTCATATTTGTCTATGGCATAATTTAGTTTGAAAAATATGTTTGCACATCTCAGGCTTCATACTTGTAACAAAATAGTATCAGGCCCAGCTGAAACAGGTGGCCCATTCAATTAATATAATTTGAGGTCTAATAAAGTGAGTTGTTTTATTAGGTGAAGGCAGAGTGAGGGATACTGCTAGGAAGAGGTTAGTGTCCCAGGGTCTGTTACCCTAAGCCTGAAAGGAAAGGGAAGGGAGAAGTTTCTAGAACCTGGAAGGAGAAGGTTGACAAGATACGGCTATCTCAGGAAGAGCCTTTGGTCAAGGAGTGTCCAAGTTCAAAGTGATCCCAAACGAAAGGAAATCGAGGACTAAACTCACTGCCATCACTCTCCTTCCTCCTTCCCAGCACCTGTTCAGGTTTTCCATTGGCTGAAGCCAACAGGAAACCAGAGTCTAGAGGAGACTCTTGATGTTGTCCAGAAGGTCATTGTGTGTGCGCTGGCAGAGAGCAGAGTGGAGCAGGAGGGAGACCCACTCTTCAGGGACCAAAGGAAGACGACTTGCAGGGAAACATTTAATCAAATGTTCAGTTGATGGATGGAGACAACGGATAACCCTCTCCAGAGTCATCCGTGAGACTTGTTGCAAAATTTTCAAAAGTAGATGAAATCTGATTTTGAGGCTTTTGAGGTTCTTACCATCTTAGAGGGAATAAAAGGGCTTGAGTTTGGAAATATAAAAGAGGAGGCATTTGCGATAGGAGTGTCCCATGTGACTGGTGGGCAGTCATCAGTCCCTTCCCTGGAGCCTGGGCAGTGTGTTTTGAAAGGCCATCCAGAGAGGCTCATAGATACCCCTTTCAGTCTGGGAGGCACGGTGGGCATGTTTTCATTTTTGCCTGGAAAATCTAAAGGACAAAAATGTGCTGACACCTATGTTGACAGTGGGACATAGAATAGGTGGCTGCATGCAGTCACCTTCACCTCAAGAAAATTGTTGGGAGTAGTGAGTGCAGAGCTATTTATGTTAGGCCACATCTGGGCTATGTGTGCAAGAGAGCCAGCGTGCATTATTTTTAATAGATATTGCACAAGTGGGCTGACTTGAAGTGAAAACAAAGCAGATCTCACCTGAGATAAGCTGGAGTCAGAGCGAGCTTCTTCAGGGCTGGGGGACGTGAGAAGTGGATTCCACCCATCCAGGAGCACAGGGAGACAGGAGATGAGCGCAAGTACAGACCCACGGGAAGCCCATGAAGGTGACCAACCTGTGAAGTGCAGCGAAAAAAGCGAAGTCGCTCAGTCATGCCCGACTCTTTGCGACCCCATGGATAGTAGCCTGCACCAAGCTCCTCCATCCATGGGATTTTCAAGGCAAGAGTACTGGAGTGGGTTGCCATTTCCTTCTCCATGTGCAGAGAACTCTAAAATTTAGGTACACGGGAAAGTAGTATTAGTCTCTCAATCACAACTGACTCTATGCGACCCTATAGACTAAAAAACTTCCAGGCTCCTCTGTCCATGAAATTCTCCAGACAAGAATACTAGAGTGGGTTGCCATTCCCTTCTCCAGGGGAATCTTCCCGACCCAGGGATCAAACCCTGGTCTCCTGCATTGCAGGCAGATTCTTTACCGTCTGAGCCACCAGGGAAGCCCACACTGGAAAGTAACAGCCAAGTAATAACTTTCCTGCTTATCTGACTTCATCTTACCTTCTTCATGCTCCAATTCCAAAGTGGTCAGAAACTACAGTTGGCAAGATGAATGAGGAGTCGAAGGGAAGGTGGGGAAAGAACGAACTGATCACGTTCTGTCCCACGAGTACCATGCTTGATAGGGGAGGTAGAAATTTAACTCTGCTAAAGATTGCAATTTTGGCTACTCAGCTTAGGCTTCATCTTGCAAGTGAAATGCCTGAGAAGCTTTGTTACCTAAGACCATGCAGAAAATTCATGAGGGTTGCCTGTTGTTTTTTTTTTTTTTTACATAGGATCAAGGCAAGAACTAATCCCACAGCATGAACTAACTGCATATTTCTAGTTCTGCTTGCACTGCGTATCTATACATATAGAAAAGCCAAGCTACTGTTTCCTCTAAGATAAGGTGGTCTTGTCCCTCCCCCATTTTATACATTCCTTTATGCCAGGTATTAGTCCCTTTGTGAGTTCTTTCTTCTTAAAAAACCATCTCAATTTTAACTATATGAGAATCTGTTAGAAGTTAGATGGAAAAAGTAGTGAAGGAGGTGGCAAACTGTGTGTTTTTGCTTATCTTCTAAGGATATCCCTGGGCTTCCCTGGGGGCTCAGCTGGTGAAGAATCTGTTTGCAATGCAGGAGACTCTGGTTCTATTCTTGGGTTGGGAAGATACCCTGGAGAAGGGAAGAGCTACCCACTCCAGTATTCTGGCTTGGAGAATGCCAGGGACTGTATAGTCCATGGGGTTGCAAAGAGTCAGACATGACTGAGAGACTTTCACTAAGGATATCCCTGGGCCTNGGAGACTCTGGTTCTATTCTTGGGTTGGGAAGATACCCTGGAGAAGGGAAGAGCTACCCACTCCAGTATTCTGGCTTGGAGAATGCCAGGGACTGTATAGTCCATGGGGTTGCAAAGAGTCAGACATGACTGAGAGACTTTCACTAAGGATATCCCTGGGCCTGCAACATTTTGTGTATATGAACCTGACGCGAAGTGATTCAAAACTGAACCATACTTGGTAGGAAAGTGTATTGCTGTTAAGATGAATATTAAAAGCTAATATGTGCAGGACCAAGTTTGGGGTCATATTTAACCAAGTGACATAAAGAGAAGAAAAAAAGCTTCTTTCTTTGAAAGAGTAAGAATCCACTGTTAGAACTTTCCAATTATGAGTGCATATATTTGCAGACAAGTTTAAAGTATATGATGCTTTCTCCTTTGTATTTAATTAAGGTTTATTTACAAGTGTGAACTTTTGATAGTCATCCTTTGTTTGATTTTAGGTTCTGTTGTTCGCCAACTCTCTTCCATTTTATATTCATGTGTGTGTCAGGCACCACAATGGTACAGGAATTTGTTTTTGTTGCTAAAGGAGCAAGTAAACATGTTAACATTTAATCTTCCAGTAATGGAATCG
Organism: Oreotragus oreotragus; assembly: GCA_006410675.1. Lineage (NCBI taxonomy): Eukaryota > Metazoa > Chordata > Mammalia > Artiodactyla > Bovidae > Oreotragus > Oreotragus oreotragus. The sequence continues at coordinate 129,970 of SJYX01019792.1, read as the reverse complement.
GAAACAAAAATCTCAGCAACTTATAATGCTGTTCAGAGATATTTTTCTGCTGCCTGTTGTGAGAAGTTAGGGTATGTAAAATAAATGATGTATGGAACTGTAGGAATGCGACTTTTCCAGACTACCTTATGTCTAAGGAACATTAAACATAGGGTTCTCGTTTAGCAAATAAATAACCATTCATTTCAATGGCTGCATAGTCTGGACTTTCGTGCATATTTTTGCAAAGATAAGGAGAGGCCATTAGGGATTTAATATAAAATAAATCGCCAAGGGGTCTTCTTGTAGTCCTAGTCTCTCTGCCACATGGTGTGTTACTAATGTGCATAAATGGGCTTAAATGAATTTGTTATCTGTATTACATTTGCAGTATGTATATATTTATATATTATTTTTTAATTGTGTTTAAAAATAAAACATTAAATACATCATTTTGGAGAGTTGAAAACGTAGAATAACGTAAATCAATCAGCATCAATTAGTATTAAAAATGTCAGTCTATTAGATTTGCCTATGGGTGTATTTACCCCACAGAGTTTAATATATCTTAGTTTTGTCATCCATGAGGTAGTCATATGGTTAATTTGTCACCTTATAAGAATAGACTGTTACAATCTAAGCTCGATTAATGACATAACATTTATGCACCATTGAAAGGGTCCTTGTCTAGGTTGTTTTATTGATGCCCTAGGTCAGATTCTGAACATCGACTCTACTGGGTTCTGATGCCTTTGACTAACTGAGGAGCTTTACTGATTTAATCTTACTTCCAGTACCACATTGACAGAAAGAAAGTGGCAGGATATGTTTTGTATCATACTAAATGATTTGATCATATTTATTATTGGATCCATCTGGTAACTCACTCCAGTATTGGCTGGAGAATCCCATGGATAGAGAAGCCTGGCAGGCCAGTCCATAAGGTTGCAAAGAGTCAGACACAACTGAAGCAACTTAGCAGGCAGGCATCCATCTGGTAGTTACTGTAAGAGTTTACCTTTAGACTTTCTCTATTTTTTACATTGATAAGAGGAAATTGTATTTTAAAGTGATAAATGAAAATTATTTCCATTATGGTTAATAACTTATAATCTGGTAAAATATAAAAGATAGATATGGTCTTCTTTAGATTAGATTCTGGAATGCTTCCAATTCATTTAAATATTACATGTTTTAAAATGTAATAACTCATCTCATAAGGAAAACTTTGATGTCTGCTTAGTAGAAATAGCTCTGATTAAAGAAATAATCATTTTAAGAAATTAGTTAGTGATGCCAATTAGTTTTTATTGCTTTTCATTAATAACCTGCTAAGTGATGGTGAGTTGTATCCATGCTAAAATTTCTATATCTATTTCATATTGCAAATGTAAACTCTGGTATAAGTATATTCTAATATTCTTCTGCTAATCAATTTTATTTGTGACTACTTTTTTCAAAGAGAGCAAAAACTTTCTGAAAGGTATGCAGTTAGTTTTCCTTTTTAAGCAGTCTTAGTTAATATTATCATATGTAGAAATATTCAGTTAAATATTTATTAGCTAACTATTAGACCTTGGTTGATATCTTTTACTCATGTTTGTTTCTGAACACAGCTGAAATCACTGTTTTATAATCTGCTACACGAAGAAGGCAGTTGGGAGCATGTGCATGCAACCTTTGCATTTGACTCTTGAGGAAAATGCTGCTTATTTTGACTTCTCTAAATTTGACCAGTTTATCATGTGAAGATTGTTATCCTTGCTTTTATCACTGCTTTACTGATGATGTTTATGGGGCATGGGCTTCAACAGCAGGAGGTATTTTTTGAAAAATGTTAAGTGTAAAATATCTTGTAATTTATTCATATGTTATCCAGTATTGGTTTCCATTCTATGACAATGTATGCACACAATCCAACATTACAAGTAATCTTAAATAGATTAAAATTGCTCTTGGTTCTCTATCAATCCAGGTAAACAAACAGAGGGCCTGAGGCTCAGTGCAGGGATGAAGTCTGTGCAGAAGACTCGGGTTCAGTGTCCTCCTTTTTCTGAAGCACTAATGAATACAAAAGTGATTTAACCTTGTAGAGGTTAGCAATCCATTGCCAAAAACATGCTACAGTGCTTTGGGCTAACAATTAAAGATTTAAAAAGTTGAATTGGAATTTGGATATTTTAAATTTAAAATTATAACACCCATAAATGACAGTAAAAAAAAAACAAAACAAGAACTCATCTGCATTTTGCTCTGCCATTTCCAAATAAATGATCAATCATGTCTCTGATAGTTCTAATCTAAATTGATCTCTTAGCTACTGCTTTTGTACATTTCAGGGGGCTATTTGCCACATAGGGGACATTTCAAGAAAATAAACTTTAGGGCAATGGTTCTCATCTCTTTTGTGGCCATTGAATGCTTTTTAGATTTTTTGGTAGGTGTCACATGTGAGAATCAATAAATTACAAAGTACTCTAAGTCAATATTGATTTCAACACAATTGTTACTGCACAAAACAGAGTTTATGGTATCAGTGAAGGGGTCCCAGAGTGATCACGATTTCCTGTTTGCCCTTGCAATTGTGGACCAGAGCTTCACCATCCTGACCACTCTGGCTGAATTCGCTCATGGGTCAAAGTTCTTTAGTGTTCTGATAGTCTGATACACAGGTGTACTTTGTCTAGGGCCAGCGTGGTGCAACATGACTCCTCCTATTTTTAACTTAGAAAAAATTACACCTCCCCCTACCCCTACTCTGAATCTCATAGCCTCCGTTCACTCTTCCATTAAGACTCTGTTGTAGCAATCTGTATGCCCAATTGGGGCAAAATTAATTTTACACATGGATCAAAATTTGGCAGCACACCTCTGGCTTGCTCCTGGCACAGTTGTTGGAAGTACTGATCTTAAGTTTTGATATCACTGTCCTGCGTATGAAGTCTTCTAGCCTGGTGACCTGGACTGGATCCTGTGTGATGCTCTAAGGAGTTCTTTTGTCAAAGTTAGCACCAGGCAGGACGATAGATTGGGAAAGTGCCTTTCCTCAGGGCCTCTCCTGACAGTGGCCTGAATCTTAAGATTTTCAGTTTGCAAGAGTCAGAGAAAGTCAAGTCCAAGGAAAGAGAGATTTTCACACCATCCATTTACTACAAAAACCTTTCGCTCCTAGATCTGTAGCCTAGTCATGTGCTTAAGGACTCTCTCAGGATGGTAGAGATAAAGAGGAAACCTTGAACTGTCTGTGACTGATTGAGGTGCCCGGTGTAGGTCCCTGAGGACTTGAGATGCTTAATCTTTAGCCTTTTTCTTCCTGGTAAGCACTTCATACTTAAAAATATCCAATTATTCACGGATGTTCATACTAGCCAAGAGGTAGAAGCAATCCGTGTCCATCCACACAAGCAAAATTGATATCTGCATACAATGGAATATTTTTCAGCTTAAAAAAATAGGACATTCTGACACATTTCTTTCACAGAATGCTTTCCGTTTCCTGCCCTTACGATGCTTGTTTCTTTGCACATCCTTCACGAGAGTCCCTGTTCTCTGTGGCCACTTCTCCCTGCTGTGGACCCTGACACTTGCATCCTTCTCTGCCCTTTATCTCTGACCCTCTTCACCTTCTACCAAGTTCTTTTCGAGCATCCATAAAGTCCTGTCACCTCTATCGCCCAAAGGCTCACAAAGCCCTCACCTCCTCCTAGGCCCGATGCTTCTACCTTAGTTCACATTCTTGCTCTTCATCCTTTGAACTGCATTGCAGACACTCCTTTCTGCTCTGCAGCCCCCCTTAGTTGCACCCCTCTCTAGTTCCTCCTCTTCACTTTCTAGATTTCCAGTTGGGTCATACTGTTCATCTGCCCATAACCCTTCTGTGCCTCTCCGTCCCCTGCTGAATCAAGTCCTGCTTCCGTTTTACTTCGGCTGCGTCTTCTACGCTCCCTCCTGCACTTCATTCCTGCCTCGTGAGCTGCGCACAGGTGATGCTGAGGGCTCTGTGCCTTCCGGGGGCCTGCGCTCGCACAGAACACATCTCTCACCCCCACTGCCTCTCCTCCTCCCCCTCCCTACGGGCGCTTCCCGGGTGGCGCTAGTGGTAAAAAACACGCCTGCCAATGCAGGAGGCATAAGAGACGCGGGTTCCACCCCTGGGTCTGGAAGATCCCCTGGAGGATGGCATAGCCATCCACTCCAGTATTCTTGGCTGGAGAATCCCATGGACAGAGGATCCTGGCAGGCTACGGTCCAGAATCACGAAGAGTCGGACACGACTGAAGGAATGTAAAGCATTCACGCCTGCCTGCTGACTCCTAAGCCCTTGAGACGCAGAACCTACTTCTCTCTAGATACTTGACCAAGAACTGGGAGCTCTCCCTCTTTGCTCTTCTAGTTCTGTTTATATTATTCTATCAGAGTGTTTATCCCTTTATTGTAAGATTTCTGGTTTGCTTAACTGTCTCCCTCCTCTAGACTGAGACTCTGAGTATGGAAATTTTGTTTTCTTGCTCTTCCTGTGAATTCCCAGCCCATAGCAAGGTGCCCACACTGAGTTGTCCCCTGTGAATTCCATCCTAGTGAATCCATCAATCTCTTAATCCTCTGCCAGCTCCAGTTCTGTCTTCTAAATTTCCTTATTCTCCTCATTCAGATCCTTTTCCCTGCATTTATTTCTATCATTTTCACCATCCCTTTCCTGCTTTTCCCGAGTGTAAGGGGAGCCATTACAGTGAAGTTTTATTTTATTAATAATAGTCCTTGTCATTCAATGATATTGTTCTTATTTTTGGTCTTTGAGCCAATCAGTCCATGACAGCTTCCGCAGACCCTCTTCTTAGTTGTTTAAAATATTCTTTGGGAGTTGGCAGGATTTGTAGCTTGGGTCACTGTTAGAAGAGTATCATGCTTTCTTTGTCGATGTATGTGGCACAGTTGTATTAATGACTCCCATATCTTTTGAATAGGATTTTTACACAAATTATACACATAATATTAGAATCTGGATTAAACACAATGAGGCATCTATGAAGTGTTGGAATAGTCCCAACCAATAGTTCCAAATAGTTCCAACTTATAAATTCAAGTTCCCTTTGACTTATAAGATTCTGCAGTTGTTTTACAATAGTCTCTTCATCTCAATATCAATTTATTTGAGAAATTCTCTCAATATGAAAAGTCAGAGTCCAGGCAGAAGTGAGTAATTCAGTACCAAATTAGTTCTGGTCATTTAATTACCAAGTTATATGTGATTTTTATGTACTCTCAAGATTTTGAATTAATGAGATATAATCATCATGAGATAAAAAATGGGATATATGACTCACTAAAAGTCGCATATTCAGATGGTATTAATGAAAGTCTGGTTTTTAACATGAATGAAATACTTATGCTTCTTTCTCTTCCCTTCATCTGCCCTTTTTTGTCCTTCCTCATGCCGTCTCTCTTTCTCAAACTTGTTTACAGGAAATCATAGTAGAGATCAAGGTAGAGCTAATGTGACAGGCACATCACTTCTGGAGAGTTTGCCCTGACTCTCTCAGGAGCCATCACAACTCAAAACTAGGTTGGGTTACAAACCAAGACAAGTTGAGTCCGGAACTCCCTGTGGATTGAGTATTGTCTTGTCTGTTCAAGATCCAATGGTATCTGGTAAGATGTAATTTGCAGAATGACCTTGGAGGGACAAGTAAGGCAGAATTTTTTCCAAAGGCAGGCGTTTGTGTCAAGTGCTTGATTCCTCTCAACATTTGTCTGTATCTTACCAGTTTGGTGACTGTAAAGTTAGGGTGCTTTGATAGTATGCAGATGTCCTTGAAGACCCCCACCATTGATGATGGCATTATCCAGGAGAATGTAGACTTGACTTTAGGTCACCTGTGTGCCTGTGGCTGAGTCCTACACTGAATACGTAAATATTATTTACATAGTTTATATAAATTCATCATGTAGGTTGGACAGTGTTCCTTCTCTACATCCAGCAGCTAGAGCCCAGCCAACTGGGCTAGTGTTGTTCACTTACACCCCCATTCACAGGTAAGCACTGTCTGCTGTCCCTGACCATATGTTAGAGCAGCCAGCGTCCATAACCTCCTCCTTCCTTACTTCATGGCAGGCAGAAGAGCATTAGGGGGATTTTTTTCTTTCTGTTAGGTCTAGATCAACATACCAGTCATTTGGGGAATAGTAATAATCATTGGTATCATGTATCAAATGATGTCTGTGTTCCAGACACTGTGTTTCAAACTCAATGTGATTTGTCCCATTTAATTCTTATGGCCACTCAATGAAGTGGTTACTGTTAATAATCCCGTTTTATGGAGCAGATGTCTCAGACTTACAGAGGGTATATGGGTGTGTTAGTCGCTCAGTTGTGTTGACTCTACAACCCCATGGACTGTAGCCCATCAGGCTTCTCTCTGTCCATGGGATTTCCCAGGCAAGAATACTGGAGTGGGTAGCCATCCTCTTCTCCAGGGCATCTTCTTGACCCAGGAATTGAACCTGGGTCTCCTGCATTGCAGGCAGAGTCTTTACCATCTGAGCCACCAGGGAGCTAATGAGTACCTTTTTTATAGAGGGTATGTGTTAATAATCGCCTCAGGTGGTGGAGGAACTAAAATTTAAACCCCAGCAATCCATGTCTAGAGGCTGAGCACTGTTGCCTCTGGTGCCTCCCAAGTGATAAGGCATATGGCTGGAGTCTGAGTTCCTGCCTCTGCCTTTCGCTTTATGAGCACATTTATTTATTTTCTCAAAACCACGGTATCTCATCTGTGGGAAAGAAATTTAAAAATCTACTTCATATAATTGTTTTGATGATTTAGTATGTGTAAAATATTTGGTAGTTGTGTATATGTATTAGGTGCTCAATGATAGTGACTAGTCTTATTCAGGAGAAGGCAATGGCACCCCACTCCAGTACTCTTGCCTGGAAAATCCCATGGATGGAGGAGCCTGATAGGCTGCAGTCCATGGGGTCGCTGAGTCAGACACGACTTAGCGACTTCAGTTTCACTTTTCACTTTCATACATTGGAGAAGGAAATGGCAACCCACTCCAGTGTTCTTGCCTGGAGAATCCCAGGGATCGGGGAGCCTGGTGGGCTGCCGTCTGTGGGGTCACACAGAGTCGGACACGACTGAAGTGACTTAGCAGCAGCAGCAGTCTTGTTCAAAACAAAAAAAAAAAAAAAAAGAAACTTGCCTGGCTCTAGACAAAGCAATGCTTGTTAAGAAGCCAGAGGGTATCTATGGTTGCCTAAGTCCTTACTGGGTAGCTTCATCATGTCTTTAAAGGCTCATTCCTTTTCGAAAGTCAGATTGGCAGGAATATCAGATTTGCTAAAATTCTATATATGGAACAAGGAACTATCAAGTAGAAAGAAAAACTGAAATTCTAGACCTAGATTTGCAATAACCTGACGAGGTAAACTTAAGCTAACCATGTCATCCCCTCTGAGCTTTGTTTGTTTTGTTTGTTTGTTTCAAGAATAGTCAAGGGCTCTCTGTGGGAATGGGGGATAGTAAATTCGATGTGCTTTATAGACTTTGAGTAAAAAATTCTATATTCCAAACCTAAGCTAATTCAAACTAGTAATATTATAGTGGTTGAATAAATAATACCTAGAGTTCCTGCTCTCTTCTCGTTCTCTTCTTGTCTGAATGGAGTTACATAGAGGTAAGGGATTCACCATCCCAAGCCACTTCCAGGAAGCTCAGAGGTAAGGGATTCACCATCCCAAGCCACTTCCAAGACGCTCACAGGCAATATGTATTGCCATCAGAGGTTCTAATGAGATGGTCCCTTGATTGGCGGAATGACCTTACCTTAGCTGGAGTGATTTCATTGTTCTCATTAGTCGTTGAGGATCCTTTCCACCGAACATGTGTCAACCTCCTGCCGTCCTTATAGAACACATTTGTAACTTTTGCCTGTATTCCTTCTCTTGGAGTAATAACTATCATGTTTATTGTTTACTGTATGCAGTATGACTTACATTATTTACTTTATTCTTTGTATACTTATCACATTGTGTTTCAAAGAGTATCCTTTTATTCCCCTAATTTTCAGCCCTTTCCACTAGTTTTCAACCCCTTCAACCCTTCTCAATGGCCCGAAAGCTCCATCTGCATTCTCCCATATCTGTATGTTATCCAGCAGATGTAGCAAACCCCACCTGGTGAAATACCTTGGATTTGAGCAATTCCTTTCACTAACACTTTATCTTTGGACAAGTTACTTAGCCATAGGCATCAGTGTTAATGTCTGTAAAATGAAGAAGATCCACTTTTCAGGGACATCATGGGAATTAAAGAGAATGTCATTGAAACAAGCCAGTACATAATGAATGCTAGCGTTCCTTGGGTAGCTACTAATAATTCCCAAATCTAGAAAGGGGAAAAAAACCCTTTACATTAAAAAGCCAATGTAAAAACAGAGTTGGGGAAATATTTACTAATTATTCACAGATTATAGTATTATTAATGAAGAGTGATTACAAAGTATTAAGAAAATAGCCAAATTCCTAATTTAGAAGATGAACTAAGGACCCAGACTAGTAAAGATACTTACCCTTGTGTAAGTTGCTTCAGTCATGTCCAACTCTGTGCGACCCTGTGGACTGTAGCCCACCAGTCTCCTCTGTCCATGGGGCTTTTCAGGCAAGAATACTGGAATAGGTTGCCATTTCCTCCTCCAGGGGATCTTTCCAACCCAGAGTTCAAACCCAAGACTCTTCACTGGCAGTCAGGTGCTTTACCGCTAGTGCCACCTCTGTGTATTTAAACCCTAATATATACTTTTTCTGATAGGATTCTTCTCTTTTTTTTGGAATAATGATGGCAAGAGTGTTTGATTCCAAGCATCAGGCCTATTTCTGTTTGCCCAAACCATGCCCCTTTGGGGAACGTGGGGAAGATGCCTGCTGCCCCTCAGCCTTCTCACCTGCTCCCCGTGAGGCTGTGGTCCTTGTCTCCTCTGCACCCCACGTGTGTACAGCCTCTGCCCTTGGCCACGCAGGGAGTTGGCATCCTGCTGTTGGCCCTTTCTTGCACCCTCTTTGGGAAGTGGCCGCAGGTCAGTGCTGCTCCTGGAGGCTCCAGCCTGTCTCAGGTGTTCAACCCGGCTCCTTCCACCTTCCTCCTTCCCAGCCCCAGCTCAGCCCTTTTCCTGGGTCCTGTCCACACCTTCCTCAAGGTCTCCCTGCATTGAAGCTTTCTTCCTTCTCTTTCTGATTCTTTCTGCCTCCCTCAGCTAGATGCTTTGGGGCTCTTCTAGAGGCAGAGTGGTCTGGTTCTTTTTCTTTTTTCCAATCTGTCATCTACTCCTTGAGTCCTTTTGCAGTTACTCAACAGTATGGATGCCCCATGATCTACTTCTATGAGATAGAAACCAGAAAGTTAAATGAAATCTTGGGAATGAAGAGCAAACTGTTTACTATATTTAATATTTTGGGGACTTCCCTAACAGTCTGATTTTTAAGGCTTCACTTTCCAATGCAAGGGGTGCAGGTTCAGTCCCTGGTCCAGGAGATAGGATCCCATATGCCTTGTGGCCAGAAAACCAAAACATAAAACAGAAGCAATATTGTAACAGATTCAATAAGGATCTTAAAAATAGTCCATGTCAAGAAAAATCCTTTCAAAAATTTATTATCTCCTACTTCTCATGTGTATACTGGGGGATGAAGACCATATGGAGCAGGGCTTGCCTACATTTGGCTCTAGCTAAAAGGTTTTAGACTAACTCATATTCAGAGGTCATCAAGGAGAAATGGGTTTCCTCTTTTCAGGTCAGGCTCACTGGCCAACCTGGGATAACGGATTGTAGAACCCACAAAATGAAGGCAAGAAACAGTGGCTGTCAAGGACATTTTGACTCCAAAGATGAGTTATGAATATCCACTAATTGAAGAGTGAGGAGAAGGCAGAAGTGAAGAAAGAAGAGATTTAACTGAGCACCTGCCTCTGGCCAGCACTGATTGGGTTTTCACATGGGATCCTGTTGAATCCTTGTGAGGATGCTGGACAGTAGATCCGTATTTTCACCCCCACTTTGTGGATGAAAAAATAAGAGGCTTGCAAAAGGTCAGGGATTTCTTATGCAGGGAGGAACGTGTCCAAACCAGGATCCAAACCAGGTTTGTGGAAAGCAGAAAAATGGTACTGAAAGGAGACGTATCCAGCATCGCAGCTTGTTGGTCTTGGTTGTGAAGTCTTCAGAGACAACTTTCCATGAAAACAAGGAGCAGTCTCCTGACAGAGGTAAAGGGGCAGTAACACTTTTGGTTTCTCTCCTGAGTTGTTCATTTAGTGTGAAGTTGCTCAGTCGTGTCCGACTCTTCGCGACCCCATGGGCTGTAGCCTACCAGGCTCCTCCGTCCATGGGATTTTCCAGGCAAGAGTACTGTAGTGGGATGCCATTGCCTTCTCCAGTTCACTAAAGCAAAACAAACAAAACCCAAAACAAAAAACCCCAAATACCAAGAAAGAAAAAAAAACAAACTATTTTGTGTCAGAGAGAAAAGTCTCTAAATCTAAGACAAAAGAAACCTTGGTTCTCCAAATATTTGTTCTAATAGATTTTGACAGTCTCCTTCAGACCTCTGCTTTCTATTCTACTTTACGGTAATAACAATAGACAAGTGAAAGAATCAGTCTTAAACTTGAACTCCAAATAATTTTTTAAAAAAGTACTGTTCTTGACCTCAGAAAGTTTGGTCATTCGCTGTCTTTCATTGGACTTGGGAGCGTTATTGGGTTTCTAACCATGTTATGTCTTAAATGCTTGCTGAATATGATGACACTCAAAATAAACTGAGCAGAATTAATTTGAGGATATGAAAATAATTTCTACTTGTGTGTCTCAGTCTGATATTTGCCATATGGGAAGCTCAGCATCATTCTCGCAGCAGGCCTAATTTATGGCAAACACAAATCCACATTCGTGAACATGGGGAAACAGAGCCCTTCTCCTCTTTATTTTTATAAGATCGACTGTGGACTTTTTACTTTGTTTTGCTTGCACTGATTCTGATTTGATTAAATGCAGATTTCCTGGCAATAGGGGTGGGAAGTAGGTTGCTGCTGATGAGTACAAGAATATCAACAACAACATTGTCTTAATCAATTCAGGCTGCTGTAACAGAATGCCATAGACTGGGTGGCTTATAATCAACAGAAATTCATTTTTCACAGTTTTAAAGGCTAGGAAGAAAAAAAAAAAAAAAAAAGGCTAGGAAGTCCAAATTCAAGGCACTGGCAGATTTGGTGTTCCCTGAGGGCCTGATTCTTAGTCTTCTTGCTATATTCTCACATGCCAGAAGGGGCAAGGGAAGCTCTCTAGGGTCTCTGTTATAATTGCGTTAATCCCATTCATGAGGGCTCAAAACCTTAATCACCTCCCAAAATACCATCACAGTGGGGACTAGGTTTCAACAGATGAATTTTGTGGTGGTTGGTGGCGGGGGAGGGCGTTGTTGGACACAGACATTTGGTCTATAACAACCACCAAAGTTAAGGTGAAGTTTTCTGATTTTTGTATTAGCGCAAGATGGCAGTGTACTTATAAAGGGGCTTATCTTGAAGCTGTGCATTCAAAGCATTCCCTGCAGAAATGTAAAAAATTTATTGTCTACCTGAAAATATGAACATGGAGCCTGAAGGAAATTCTGTGGAAGACTTAAGCTCCTACTTGGCCTTTTTTTGAGTCTTCCCAGGAGAGAATGACTCTCAGGAGTTTTTACTTGCTCTCCCCAGTAAGTCAGGACAGCTACTGTAACTCCATCTTGAGGCTCATGTATGCATCTTTTCCTGAGACTCAAAATAACAAAACAGGGACTTAGATTTGGAAACTGACTTGGTCTGATGAACCAGACCTGTCTGAGCCTGCATGCCAGGAACTGATCAGCTCCTCTGTACTTGCAAATCTAAGTTTTGCTCCTTTCTTATAAGATGTGTGATCTCTGTAGTCTCTAGTCACCAGATGTAGGCCCACTCAGATTATCATCATCTTCAGATGGTGCTTCCCAGGTGACGCTAGTGGTAAGGCACCAGCCTGCCAATGCAGGAGATGTAAAAGACATGAGTTCAATCCCTGGCTGGGAAAGATCCCCTGGAGAAGGAAGTGGCAACCCATTCCAGTATTCTTGCCTGGAAAATCCCATGGACAGAGGAACCTGGTGGGCTTTAGTCCATGGGGTCGCAGAGTGGGAGATGACTGAAGTGACTAAGCATAGCAGTCAGAATGGGCAGGTCATAATCACCAACACATCAAAATGCTTCAAATGTGTGAAGCACTGTTCTAAGCGCTTTCTCTGCATTTGTTTAATACAATAGGATATCATCACCATGGTCATCAACATCCCCATTTTACAGATGAGAAAGATTGAGTTTTACCCCAAGGACGCATGACTAGTCTGTTTCTAAAAACATTTGACCACTTCATCTCTGGAAGGTTTACAAAGGGGAAATGAGTGCTTTGTGAGTTTAAGGTCCAGTATAATAACTATCAGTTAGATTCACAGAATGTTTTTAATATTTTTAAAAAATATATTTACACATACATTTAAATACAATACATTTAAAAATACATGCTAAGTCTACGCATGGTAAGACATGTGTCTCTTTTGATTGGAATCGATCTGGTTAGCAAGTTAATATCGATGACTTCTTCCTGTTCTGATTCTTATACCTTCAGTAAAACTAAGGAAATGATTACTTAGGAAATGCTTTGTCCTTAGAGGACAAAAATTTTCAAAGAGTAGGGTACTGTGAGTTCTGAGGTTCTCGTGGTCTGTTGCACAAATATTTTAAAATCAGATGAGGGCACAGAGAACTTAGTTGATGATGCTTTCAGAAGCAAGTGACTCTTGAAAAGACAAAGGATGAAGAAAAGACAGGTAGAAGAAGGCATCCTAGACAGAGAATGTTGTGAGGGCACCTATGAAAAAGGAAGCATGGTGACTGGGAATGGCGAGAAGCTGGGTGTAGCTACAGGGTAGTGTTGGCCTGAAACCAACAGACTGCCAGATATTCTCCAGCAAGGATGGGTTTATTGGGATCAGCAGGGAACTGCAGTTAGGGGTCTGTTGCTGCTGCTGCTGCTAAGTTGCTTCAGTCGTGTCCGACTCTGTGCGGCCCCATAGACGGCAGCCCACCAGCCTCCTCCGTCCCTGGGATTCTCCAGGCAAGAACACTGGAGTGGGTTGCCATTTCCTTCTCCAGTGCATGAAAGTGAAAAGTGAAAATGAAGTCACTCAGTCGTGTCCGACTCTTCGTGACCCCATGGACTACAGCCTACCAGGCTCCTCTGTCCATGGGATTTTCCAGGCAAGAGTAATGGAGTGGGTTGCCATTGCCTTCTCCATATATCACCTTAACTACCATTTAATAGAAAAACCTGTAATCACTTTTTAAAATCCAGATATGTATCAGAATTATCTGGAATTTTTTGAAAAATACAAATGCCCAGGTATCGCTATTCTTCACCAGAGCTCCAGATATGTTTCTAATGAGCAGCCGTGTTTAAAAACTGGACTACATGGTGATCTTTTACTTTTATTGAGTTTGTTTCACATTTTCTATTTCATATTCACTGCTCCCATTTCATTTACTTTTCCAATTTCTCCATCTTTCTTAATGTTCTTTTTTTTTTTAATTTAATTTAATTTTATTTATTTTTTTATTAATTTTTTTACACGAACTCCCAAACATGAACCCCCCTCCCACCTCCCACCCCACATCATCCCTCCAGATCATCCCCATACACCAGCCCCAAGCATCCTGCATCCTGCATTGAACATAGACTGGCAATTCATTTCTTACATGATAGTATACATATTTCAATGCTATTCTCCCAAATCATCCCTCTCTCTCCCTCTCCCTCTCCTTCTCCCTCAGAGTCCATAAGTCCGCTCTACACATCTGTATCTCTTCCCTCCAGATCATCCCCATACACCAGCCCCAAGCGTCCTGCATCCTGCATTGAACATAGACTGGCAATTCATTTCTTACATGATAGTATACAAATTTCAATGCTATTCTCCCAAATCATCCCACCCTCTCCCTCTCCCTCTCCTTCTCCCTCAGAGTCCATAAGTCCGCTCTACACATCTGTCTCTTTTGCTGTCTTGCATACAGGGTCCTCATTACCATCTTTCTAAATTCCATATATATGTGTTAGTATACTGTATTGGTGTTTTTCTTTCTGGCTTACTTCACTCTGTATAATTGGTTCCAGTTTCATCCATCTTATTAGAACTGATTCAAATGTATTCTTAATGGCTGAGTAATACTCCATTGTGTATATATACCACAGCTTTCTTATCCATTCATCCGCTGATGGACATCTAGGTTGTTTCCATGTCCTGGCTATTATAAACAGTGCTGCAATGAACATTGGGGTACATGTGTCTCTTTCTATTCTGGGAAAAACACATTTTTAAAAAATAAGTAGTAACTTGAAAAAATTTTCCAATCCTTCTTTTTATTTTTTTATGCTAAGCCTCCAGTAATGGGTGGAATAGCAACCGTAAGAATGAGTATCTGTATCTTGTTCCCAACTTTTAAAAGAATGCTTCCAATTTGTCATCGTTAAGTATAGTGATTCCTGTGAGGCTTTTGAAGAGTTGAGTTAGTTTCCTTTTATTCCAAGTTGATGAAAAGCTTTTATCATCCTGGATACTAGATTTTTGTTAAATGCTTTTTCTGTATCTATTAAGCATGTTTTTCTGTTGATGTGTTGACTTAACATTGATAGATTTTTCAAAATTAAACCATCCTTGAATTTCTAGGATAAACTCACCTTGTCCATATTTTATTTTCAGTTTGTTATTGAAGTATAGCTGGTTGACAGTGTTGCGTAGTTTTAGGTATAGAGCAGAGTGATTCAGTAATATATGTGTGTGTGTATTCTTTTTCAGATTATTTTCCATTTTAAGTTATTACGAGATATTGAATATAGTTCCCTGTGCTACACAGCAGGTCCTTGTTTATCTATTTTATATATAATAGTGTGCATGCATTGATCACGAACTCCTAATTTGTCCCCCAGCCCACCTTTCCTCTCTGGTTTCCATAAGATTGTCTTCTGTGTCTGTGAGTCTGTTTGCCAAACAAAAATTTTTAATGAGAGTGAAACTAGTGATTTCAGTGATGGTTATCTAAAATCTTGTAGAATATTATAGATTCCCCCCCTTTTTTTTCCCAATACCACCATGGCTGTATGACAATGCATTTATTTTCAGAATTTTGCACTGTCTTGTTTACTAAACTGTCTAGTTGCATTTTATAATACATAAAGTGTTTAAGCAGAATTTTACTGTCTATTCTGTCTGTACTCTTTAGATTTCATATTTTGGTCTGTCCTTTTAAAAAGCATTTTATTTGAAGGTCAACTAAATGAGCATTTTGTGTTCTCTCATTTTGGTAACAAGAATAGTAACAAAATCTAACATTTAATGAGTCCTTACCATTTGCCGTCCTGGTACCAAAGGCTTCTTGTGCTTGTTTTCATTTCATACCATTTTGTAACAGTGCAAATTCTAGGGAGAGGTGAGCGGGGAGAGCCTATACCTGTTGTGTACTGCTCGAATGATGTCCTTTTCTCTCTCTGGAACAGTCTTCTGTCTCTCTGGCGCCTGACACACAGAAAGACAGTCAATAAATACCAGCTGAGTCCTTGCTGAGTAAATGTTGACTGTGGTAGAATAATTATTTGATGCCTTATGGAGACGTGGTTTAATTCTCTGACAGTCCACAAAGCATGAATTAAAAGAGAGCATTCCCATGCTGTTTTTGTTTAGTCACTCAGTTGCATCTGACTCTGTGCAGCCCCATGGACTGTAGCCCACCAGGCTTCTCTGTCCATGGGATTTCCCGGGCAAGAATCCTGGAGTGGGTTGCCATTTCTTTCTCCAGGGGAGTCTTCCTGACCCAGGGATCAAACCTGGGTCTCCTGCATTGGCAGGCAGATTCTCTACCACCGAGACACCAAGGAAGCCCTTACCATATAAAGCTACAAAACCCAAAGTCATCCATGAAAAATGGAGTAGATAGAGGCCATACCATGGGCAATGTCATATAGCCCACTGAAGAATTTTAGAGATACAGAATCATTAAAGAACCTGGAATGTGCTTAGTTGCTCAGTCATGTCTGACTCTTTGAGCCAGGTTCCTCTGTCCATGGGATTCTCCAGGCAAGAATTCTGGAGTGGGTTGCCATGCCCTCCTTCAGGGGATCTTCCCAACCCAGGGACCAAACCCAGGTCTCCCACACTGCAGGCAGATTCTTTCCTGTCTGAGCCACCAGGGAAGCCCCTAAAGAACCTGGAAGACGTGATCAAATTTTTTAGAAAGATTCCTCTGGGAGCAGTGTGAAGGATGAGACTGAAGGGTGCAAGACTGAAAGATTGATTACCAAGGCCCAGTGGTCCCTGAGTTTGTCTCATCATCAGAACCTCCGATGACATATTATAAAGCAAGAGTCCTAGGCACCCCTCCAGACTGACTGGATAGACTCTGGTGGGAGCCTAGAGAGCCGTACTGTGTACGAAGCTCCCCAGATGACTCATATCAGCCCAGTCTATGAATCCTTGGATCTGATTACTGCAACATCCCTGGTGGTGGGTAAGGTGGGCCTGTCCCAGTGCTGTGGCACTAATTTCTCCAACTTGGCTCAGATTTCTTTCAGACACATTTTGTTATTCAAAGCTAAGAAGATAATATATTTTTAAAAAATAAGGTATTTCAGGGGCAGTGTTCAGGATGAAACTCAGATGTCCCTTATTGGTCTTGATGTGTCCTGTGTTTGTCCCTAGTCCATCTTCTGAAGAGAGTAAAGACTACATCCAGGCACCAGAAATACAAGAAAGGCAATGTAAGGGGAAGGAATTAGATGACAGAGAAGACGACCTGGAATTCTGGAATAAGCCCTCTTTGTACACTCCTGAATCTAGACTGGAAACTCTGAGACATATGGAAAAACAACGGAGAGACCAAGAAAGATTAAGGTATCCCATTTTTTCCTGTCATCAAGAGCGATAGACTATATTTTCACAATTGCACATTGTTTTATCCATCATCTGTGTTAAATCTGTGCTAGCTATCACACACAGACTTTGCTTTTCCTAATTTCAGCTTTTTGTTGACACGTATCTACTAACATTTATTAATATCAGACTACCTTCTTTAGGTTGTTGTGAATCATGGCATTTTAGGTAGAGTTTTGTTTGTATGTCCCTAGCTTTTTAACAACTTTAAACGTGTCAAATAGTATGGCCTGGTTTAGAGATACCAGTCCTCCAAGTCATTCTGTTCAGGTGCTGTGTCTACCCCATCTAATGAGTTTCTGAGATGTTTGCCCTTAATTGTCCGGGATCATGAAGAACAAGGGCTTCCCTGATAGCTCAGTTGGTAGAGAATCCGCCTGCAGTGTAGGAGACCTGGGTTCGATCCCTGGGCTGGGAAGATCTCCTGGAGGAGGAAAAGGCTACTCACTCCAGTGTTCTGGCCAGGAGAATTCAATGGACTGCATACAGTCCATAGGGTCACAAGGAGTCAGACACGACTGAGCGACTTTCGCTTCACTGTGGAGAACAATGTAGCTCATGGAAGCGTGAACTTAATTGGACCTGGCAACCCAGTTACGATGCAGAAAAATGTGAATAAATGTCTATTACAAAAAGTTAACTGACACAAAATCTCTATTAAAAGAACAATAGAAGTCTAAGGCAAAGAATCGCCTGTAGTTCTGTCATTTTAACACATCTGTCCATCTGATCTAGAACTTGTCCATATATGCCTTTTAAAAGTTTTTATGTATTTTTTGCAACTGTTTTAAATAAATATAATTTGCATCCTACATTTTCTTTCATGTTATTCCATGAATTTTTCCTCTTTACTCCATTCACCTTCCTCCTGTCTCTACCCTTCATGGTAACGAGAGTTAGTTAGCAGGCTTGGGTCCAGCCCACCTCTACAATCATATGAATGGTTTCTGCAAATGTGGGATTGGGGATCTTTTTTAAGAACAAAAATGGACTTATATTTTATATGTTTGTTCTCACTAAATCATCATCAACACTTTTCTACAACTTTTTAGATGACTTTTTAGTAAAGAGTGAACACATTTTTTAATAGATGCACAATATCTCATAGTGTGAACATACCACAGTCAGTCCAATTATTCCTCCATTGATGGACATTCACAATTGTTACAGCGTCTTGCCTTTGCAGATGATGCTGTGATAGGCATCCTTTCACATAGATCCTTATTTACTGGTATTTTTATTTCTATAAAATAGGTTCTCTTTGGCATTTTAAAAACTATAATTTTAGCTAAAGTAGAAGCTGTATACACAAATGGAGAATTGACAGTTAGCTGAGTAAATCATGCATAAAATAGACTCATTTAAACATTCATGGCTATTTCACGAAAAGGAGTTTTCTTCCCCATTCAAATGATCTGGCAAATTGTCTTGGTCACGTTTTGGCCTTACAGATATGGGTATATAATCACACAGAAATCTGGCTCAATTGTCAGCTCCCAGCCATGGACTTCATCACAGTGAATCGATGTATTCACGAGAATGCCATTAATTTTTCTGAAACTGTCTCACATATTAATTGCTTTTATATTATCTTTGTGTATTTTTTTCTCTCTCCTTCCCCTTGTTCCCACCACCTCCAATACTAAGTGAAAAGAAGAAGAAAGTGAAGCCACCCAGGATTTTGGTCACCGAAGATGGGAGGGCCCTGAACGTGAATGAACCCAAGTAAGTGGGATCAAGTGGAGACTTGAAGACGCGAAACATGTGGTATTGGTCACACCATGGCTTCAAGGACACATTTGCTCAGATATCTGACCGCTCTTAATGAACCAGAAGAACCTAATGAGAATGTCATTTTGTACATATTTAAAAGCAGAGTGGCATTATGTTTTCAAGTACATAATGTTACGTTCCATTCTGTCAGCATACAAAAAGTGATCTAGACATAAGGAAATCTTAGTTATTTCTGTATCCCCTGAAAGTTTTGACCATGTACAACCTTTTCCCCGAAAATTTCAAGTGCCTCGTTGTGTTTTTTAATTTTTAAAACTCTCCCATGAACAAGCTAGCTGAGAATCCTGATCACCTGTACACCTGCTTTATACTCTGGAGCTCATCTGCAGAACTTTCGAGAGCTAAGACAAGAAATTGATATAAATTCCTCAATGGAGTTAATGAGGGGGAAAACATTCCAACTAGAAATCCTCACATATANGTCGTCCCCTTCTCCTCCTGCCCCCAATCCCTCCCAGCATCAGAGTCTTTTCCAGTGAGTCAACTCTTCGCATGAGGTGGCCAAAGTACTGGAGTTTCAGCTTTAGCATCATTCCTTCCAAAGAAATCCCAGGGTTGATCTCCTTCAGAATGGACTGATTGGATCTCCTTGCAATCCAAGGGACTCTCAAGAGTCTTCTCCAGCACCACAGTTCAAAAGCATCAATTCCTCAGTGCTCAGCCTTCTTCACAGTCCAACTCTCACATCTATACATGACCACAGGAAAAACCATAGCCTTGACTAGACGGACCTTAGTCGGCAAAGTAATGTCTCTGCTTTTGAATATACTATCTAGGTTGTTCATAACTTTTCTTCCAAGGAGTAAGCGTCTTTTAATTTCATGGCTGCAGTCACCATCTGCAGGACGTTAGGTACCATGTTACTAGATCTGACTTTCTCTTCTGGGCAGTTGGAGATTAGAGTCCAGGAAAATCTAGTGACCATGGGTGCATTGCAGAGGTTGTTGGCATAAACAGTCCAGGATGGAGCTCCTGAAGGTCTGAATCAAAGAAATGCTTTTGGGTATGGAGAAAAGGGGATGAAAGTTTGAAATATATAGAATTTTCTGCCTTAAAAAAGGAATGAACAGAAATTAGTAAGAATGAAATAATACAAGTATATACAAAAAAGGTAATAAACATGTCACGTGATTAAATTCTTTAAAGTCAGCAATAAGGATAAATGTATACTAGATTCTGTGACTCCTTGGTAGACCAGGGAGATAGGGAGGGCTCAAGGGGGCAGGGAACATCTGAGATCTTTCTCTTTATGGTTGTGAAGTTCCAAGAAAGATCTCCTATCTCCAAATAGTGTAATCAACCATATGTGCTGCTCCTGTGACTGTCTCCCCTCAGACCTTCCATGTGTGTACTACAAGGAGCCACTGGGTTTTTAATTTGCATGACTCCACTGAGGATTGTGCTGTTAAGTGCAATCAGTAAAAAAATGAAAAGGAGACCATCTAGGAGGCAAAAGAAAGAGGGGAAGAAAATGAGCTTGATTTGGAGTGTTTTGAGCTTGAAACAACCTGAAGTTCAGCTAAGGTAATATACTCAGTAAGGATCTGGGCGTTCAGGTTAGTGGTTGGGAGGGAAATCAAGTTGTGTTGTTGTTTCGTTGCTAAGTCATGTCCAACTCCTTTGCGACCCCATGGACTGTAGCCCGCCAGGCTCATTTGTCCATGGGATTTTCCAGGCAAGAATATTGGAGTGGATGGCCATTTTCTTCTCCAGGGGATCTTCCTGACCCAGGGATCGAACCTACCTGCTTGGCAGGTGGATTCTTTACCACTGAGCCACCTGGAAAGCCCATGGAAATCAAGACAATAATTTTTGTTGTTCCTGGGGAGAAGGACCAAGTGACTGAAGAAAGGATTAGTCAGTAATGTGCTGGAAGTAAAGATTAAAACAGCAAAGCAAAAGCTAGACGCTAACGTACATCAAAAAATAAAAGAAGCCAGAGATGGTCTGAGGCTAGTATCAGTATTAGGAGAGTTAAACTCATGACATTGGGCTGATGGACAGAATTCCTGTGCTGGACCCTGCTGTTGACTGGGGCTTATAGAGACAAGGACAGTGATTCTCAAAGTCCTTTGTACCCTTGTTTCTGTTGACCAGTGTAAGCTTAAATCTAATATTTTTCTGATCTCTGCTGTTGGTATCATTTAAAGTTCTTTTTTTTTTTTTTTATTCCTCATGAGCATCAGTTCAAAGATAACCTTTATTCATTGGACCATCAATGAGCAAGGAGGGATGGAAGTTCAGAGCTATCTGTGGGAACACCTGAGCTGCCTGAATCCTCTCCAAGCCTAGTAAATGAGTCCTAAAAGATGAGAGGATTCAAAATCTGGCTTCCGCTGAGAATTGCATATTCCTCCAAACTGCCTGATGCACAGCCCCAGCTGGGACCTAATGCAAGTATTTTGCTTAAGAGAACTTGCAAATGCGAGGTGCTTCTAACAATATGTGTCAAGCAGTGTGTAGCCGATGGTAGGAGTTAGATTTATGCATATTGTGGTTGTCCATTTCCAGCTGCTTTTGTGAAGTCAAACTTTTTTTATGTTAACGGATCACATTATTATCACATTTAGTGGAGAATAATGAGATATGATGGTGATACATCATTGGCCGCTCATAGCGCCATTTGAAAACATGCTTGTTTTTAAGTCTGCAATAATGGGTCAGAGAGAGAGAGGCAGTCTGACGTGCTCACAGTCACAACACAGCTCTGAACAGCTAGTCCTGAGTAGCTCTTTGTAAGTGAGTTTGCCAGGAGGGACCCTCAATAGTGGCTCACAAGAGCGCCCTCTTTCTCTCAATTAAGGGGATAAAGACATCTCAAAGTTGAGATAAGTGACCTTATGGGATTTGCTAAAATTCTGGAGAGCACTCCATATAGAATGGAATGGATAGAGGCTACCTCTGGGGATTAGCATTGCATGGATTCTGTAAAAAGCTTGTTTGATTTTGTAAAAAGCCAAACATTCAGCTCACCCAGAGGCTACGGGAGTCAGAGGAGAACACGGATGGCACTTGCCATCCTGGACTGCCAGAGCCTTCTCTGCAACCAGTAGGCTGTTCTCCTCTCTGTGTCTCTCCTTCTTTCTCTGCCTCTGTTTTACCCTTGGAGGAGGAGTATGGATGGAAAGAGAAATGGAGTATATTATATAGAATGATATAAAGTTATCTGTCTTGGCCCCACTCCCAAAGCCTAGGGACATGCCCCCACAAAATTCCCTATGTGACTCTTGCATCCCATCCTATAAATTTAACTAAACCTTTTGGAATCAAGCATTTCCTCCCAGCATTTACTATTTCGTTGATAATAAATCCCCTAAATGTTCTTATTTTTTGTGAGGTAAGATAGTCTCGTTATTAGGTTGGCCAAAAAATTCCTTTAGATTTTTCCATAACATGTTATGGAAGAACCCAAACGAATTTTTTGGCTAACCCTATATTAAAAACTTTACATCATTTAAGATTTAGGAGGCAAGGAAAAGCCTCTTAGAATAATGTATGATTGATTTGTCTGGAGAATTAAAAATTGGAGCGATTTTGTTTGAGCATGTTAGAGGAGGTGATGGTGATGACAAATGAGGCTGAGATGGACAGGCAAAGACATGGAGAGCCTCAGTGCAAAGCTAAGCATTTGAACTTTATGCTGGAAAGAAACAGAGGAGAGGGATAAAGGACTCAATCATCTTTGGGTTGTAAAATACCAATAGTATGCCTCAGGAGTTTTCTAGTTTTAGCAGTGATTATTTATTTATTTTTCTGTTCTGGTTTGGTTTATTTATTCTTTTTTATTAATTAATTAATTAATTTTACTTTACAATATTGTATTGGTTTTGCCATACATTGACTTGAATCTACCATGAGTATACATGTGTTCCCCATCCTGAACCCCCCCACCACCGCTCCTCTCTCCCCATACATGGGAATGCAAACCACATGGTTTTTATCTTTCAATTTGTTAATGTGGTGTATCACATGGATCGATTTGTGAATACTGAAGCATCCTTCCATCCTTGGGATAAAGCCCACTTGGTCATGATGTATGATTTTTTAAATATGCTGTTGGATTCTGTTTGCTAGAATTTTGTTGAGGATTTTTGCATCTATGTTCATCAGTGATATTAGCCTGTAGTTTTCTCTTTTAGGGTGATGGTTGCCTCATAGAATGAGTTTGGGAGTTTACCTTCCTCTGCAATTTTCTGGAAGAGTTTGAGTAGGATAGGTATTATTTTGTTTCTAAATTTTTGGTAAAATCCATCTGTGTAACTATCTGGTCCTGGCCTTTTGTTTGTTGGAAGATT
>SJYX01019792.1:90246-104983 GCA_006410675.1 Oreotragus oreotragus | reverse complement strand
GAACACCCTGTATCATGCATCAAACCTGGACTGGCAATTCATTTCACATATTATATTTTACATTTTTCAATGCCATTCTCCCATATCCTCCCGCCCCTGCCCTCTCCCACAGAGTCCGAAAGACTGTTCAATACATTTGTGTCTCTTTTGCTGTCTCACATACAGGGTTATTGTTACCTTCTTTCCAAATTCCATGTATACTGTATCGGTGTTTTTCTTTCTGGCTTACTTCACTCTGTGTAATAGGCTCCAGTTTCATCCACCTCATTAGAACTGTTTCAAATGTATTCTTTTTAATGGCTGAGTAATAGCCAGGACATGGAAGCAACCTAGATGTCCATCAGCAGATGAATGAATAAGAAAGCTGTGGTACATATACAGCAGTGATTATTTAAAACAACGTTCGCATAAGGACGTGGAAGAGAAAATATGTAATTAAATTCCCATAGCTGCATGTGGCATAGAATTCTACAGTTTAAAAAAAAAAGGTTGATCTGGGCTTAAATGGAACAACGTTTTGAGCTTGGAAATGGGCACAAAAGTGAAAAGTTAATTTCATTTTGGACAAAGGCACTTAGGATGTTTGTGCTCAGATAACTCACTCCATACTCATCATCATGTGTCTGCTATTGAATATAGCCCTAGGAAGGGCCTGAGACTCGATGAAAGACAGTTTATCAGTGCACTGTGCCAGTACTCTACTTTAGGAAAAACAGTCAATAAAATACTAGTCAACAACGTGAACATATTTGGTCTCTGAACCAAATAGAGAATTTTATCCTACCAGTGTAGAAAGGCCACATTGCAGACCTGGAAACTACACCTTGAAAATAAACAGCAGTAGTTTTACAGAGAATGTGGGGACCGGAAGGGGCCTTAGAGATCAAGTGTTGTCATGCTCTTATTTTGCAGGTTAGGAGATGGAGGCTAGGAAACAGGAGAAGGCTTGGTCATGGACAGGCAGCAGGGCTAGAATCCTGCCCTTGTATCCTGTGATTATCTCCTTCCCTGCTTGTTCACCTCACTGTCAGCACAGTATTCGGTTTGGTTGGTTACATGTCTTGTGAATCCATCTTGCCTATTTCTCTCATTGGTAATGCTCACTTAGTGACTACATTTCAAATCCTGAATCATTTTTCAAATAAACATCCATAATGGGATCTATCTCCTTGTTTCCGCATTAAGGAGCACATAAATTTATGTTGTAATGTTCTTCCCCGACAAACAAGGCATAGGGCAAAACTTGTTGATGTCCCAAGAGGACGGCAGGGTGCCTCTTCCTGAGATGTGGGAGAGTGAAGAGAAAACACCCAAGGATAAGAAAGGAGCCAAAGTAAGGATCTTAGACTCCGTGAGATAAATCCAAGAGCTCCAGACAGACCGTAGGAGCCCAGGCACAGAGAACGGACAGTACATCCTGGGAGGCCAGCAACTAGGCAGGATAGAGATGAGCAGAGGATGCTGAGGCCATTAAGAATTTTTGAGGAGGAAATCCAGTGCTCAGTGTTGCTTTATAAAGTTGCTATTTCTGTGCTTCCTTTTGTACTTGTGTGTGGAGTATCTAAAAGGGCAGAAAATGTGCAAAATCATGTCTCTTCAGATATTACACTTTCATCCTGCTGTTTCCAGTGACAACAGCTATCTCAGCTGCACCGGATGTGCGGCCTCTCTCGGTTGAATCATCAGCCTCTCTTGTTTTCCTCCTGGAAACATAGGGCACCATGGAAGGTGACAAATGACACATATCAGCACTCCCTGACCTTTTGTTGGGAACTATACATGAGCTGTCAGCCTCTGGGCCTCACCAGCACTCTCTCTGTTGCTTCATGGAGCACATAGAATGTTATTACCTGTCTCACTGGGCTGTTGGCGGGAACACATGAAATAACCTTTGTAAAGCTTCTCTCTCAGTGCCTGGCATATATCTGGTGCCCCACACGTGCCATGCTCCTGAGCTCCCCTCCACAGATCCCACAGGTCATAGGACTTCTGGTTAGAAAATACATAATCAAATCCAGTTGATGTTTGTTAGGTATCTTTTGCTTTGGGCTCTGTGACTCTCTGTTTAATTACTGTATCTTCTGTATGCCCTGCTTTGGGCTTTTTAAAAGAAACTGAGGAAATGTAAGACACATAATGTGAGAGGTTAAGAAAGATTTTGAGGTTTTCTAATTCAAAGTTCTTGTTTCATAGACAGTAATCTAAGACCTAGAATATCTGCTGAGGTTACACAACTAGGCAATCGCAGGACTGTGGCTAAAAGCCATGACTTCCGGCTTCTGGTCTGGTCCTCATTCTGTCATGTAACTCATGCCAGCCATCAAGACATCCAGTAGTCTTTGGTGCGCTAAGAAAAATAGTGCAATCAATGATAATCCAGAAATGCATCACCACTGAGACTCAGAGTGGACTAGCTCTTCAGTTTTTGACCTTGGTATTTACTGGTATTTACTTGGTATTCACTAAGTATGTGTTATCAGTCTTGTGGTGAAGGGGCTTGTTTAATTCAGTGAAGCTATGAGCCATGCCATGTGTGTGTTATATTTCATTAAGCTATAAAGCATATAGTACCCAAGGAAATATCTCCAAACAAAGATATACTGCTTTTAACTCCAAAATTTTACTTTTATTTGATATATTTATATAGAACTTAACACATGGCAGGTACTCACCTATAGGTTTTACAAAAATTAACTCAGTTAATCCTCATGATGATCCTGGGAAGAAGTTCTATTGTTATGCCTGTTTTTCAAATAAAGAGAATAAAACACAGAGATAATAAGAAATTTCCCAAGGTCATCTAAATATGAGGAAGTAGAATCTGGCTCCAGAGTTCATGGTCTTAACCACTCTACTGTATTGCCTCTCTAAAATGATGTATTGCCTCTCATAAAAATGCAGAATGTTTCTCCCAGTAAAGGCATTCACTCACTTTCTCCCTCTCTGGAAGTTCTGCTGTCTCACTACTTTGCCTAAGGGGTCTGAAGTACATTTGAGCTTTCCCAACATTTTCTAGATATATCCTCTCTGATTATCTTACCTACCAACGTCCTACACCCAACATCCTACCATCCAACATCTCCATGGTAAAACCAAGTAAGCCATTTTAACTAACTCCTTCATCCATTCAATATACTATGTGCTAAGTACTGGGGATAGAAGGAGATCAAATGTACACGGTTTTTATCCTCAGGGAGCTTTCAGTCTAGTGGGAGAGCTAGACATTAGACAAATAAGCACACAAATAAATGTGTATTTCAAACTAATTTAAGTGGTGTAAAGAAAAGCATCCCGGAGAAGGGAATGGCTACCAACTCCAATATTCTTGTCTGGAGAATTCCATGGACAGAGGAGCCTGGTGGGCTACAGTCCATGGGATCACATAGAGTCAGACATGACTGAGTGACTAACACTGTTATGAAGAAAAACATAGGGTGCTGCTGTGAGAAAATGTAACAGCAATATAACCTACTTTACATTACATGGGGAGGTTGTGTAAAGCTTCCTTGAAAAGGTCATTTTTAGGCTTATAAATCAAGGTACACCAGAGTAGGAGATTAGGGTTAACAGCATTGCAGGCAAAGGGAACAGCAGTGCAAAGGCTCTGAAATAGGAGATAGACTGACACATTCAGAAAACTGACAGAACATCCTCTAGGAACTGAACGGGTCATAGTGCACATAGGGAGGAGAATGGCGTGACTTGGCTGGAGAAGTGGTCAAGTCAGGTCCTCCTGTGCCTCACGGTAAACAGTGGATTTGTGAGATTTTCTTGTACA
Source organism: Oreotragus oreotragus (assembly GCA_006410675.1). Lineage (NCBI taxonomy): Eukaryota > Metazoa > Chordata > Mammalia > Artiodactyla > Bovidae > Oreotragus > Oreotragus oreotragus. The sequence continues at coordinate 101,205 of SJYX01019792.1, read as the reverse complement.
ATGGAAGCTAGTGAAAGACTCTAAGAAGGTAGGGACATGGCAGAGTACAATGGGAAGGAGGTAAGGACACAAAGAGATGGCACAGAGGTTTCCGTTACAGACCAGAGGAGAGCTGACAATGTCTTGAAGCAGGATGAGGGGCAGTGGAGCTGTGGTAGACAAATGTAAGGTATACTTTCGAGGTATAACTAACAGTATATGCTGATGGACTGACCACAGTGATTAGAGAGAAATATAATGCCTTAGATGATGCTCAAGTGTGTTGAGGGGTATATTGGATCATTTGCTGAGGTGGGAAACCCTGGAGGTCAAGGTAGCAAGCACAGCCCCAGCTTTGCAGTGCAGTCTGTGTGGCCCTGGGCAACTCTACAGATATCACCTGATGCCCAAGCCTAAAAAAACCATCCTTGTTTTAGCCTCATCTTGCTTCTTGATTTTAAATGAATCTTGAATACAGGTGGCCAAATTGGTCTCACAATGTTTCTTTTGGTTTGGGATTTTTGATATTTGATATTTTTTACTTTTTTCAGTGAAAATTTAAATCTGAATTAGTGGTCATGGTAGGAGATTATTACTTCATTATTGCTTTGCTGGCTGATAACCAAATAAAGGTAGAAAATATTAATATAATTGGATCATGTAGTTATTACTAGCTAGTTTAAAAAGACTTTGGAGGGATATTGTATAGGCCTGATGATTTAATTGCACCATTTTGGGAATATCTTTTTATGCCTCTGTTGAATTAAAACCTAACAGAGATAATTCCTTAAGAAAACACCATTATTTTTCCTAAGTATGTAACCAACAGTCCTTGTCCCAAAATGGATTTTACAAGTTATGAGAATCTACCTATCCTCTGGATTAGTTCTTGTCCTTTCCTGTAATAAACTTGTATTTTATCACTAGTCCTCACATGATTTCTTTGTGAAAAATATTTTTCTGCATAGAAGAAAGTTTATCATTTGGAATGTTAAATGCAATTATATTGACATATGGTGATAATGGGATAAAGCATACGGGTTAAAGGTTGCGGGAACCATGGCTTGGCAATTAGCGATGTAAATGAAACATTCATTATCCATCATGCTGAGAAGTTGATGAACTGTACAGTAAATCTGAGCCCACAGTCAGGACTGAGATAAGTCATTTCAGACAATACAGTGAGTATTTATGAGCATCAGGGACACTGTTCCAGATTCCTGTTATAGAGATTTCTTTACATATTGATTTATATTGAATAAAGACCTTACAAAGCCCAAACCACAGTGCTTTCCTTCCACAAGAATATACATGAGAATCTAAAACCTTCTCTTAAGAGGAAGCATTTTGAGAGCTGAAAGTGACTAGATGTTGACAATTAATATTTTCCATAAAAGTCTATTCCAGAAAAAAAAAAAAAGATGTTCAGTAGATTACTTGTCTTGAAGTACATCTGTGACATATTTCACAATAGAACCTTGACTTTTGAGGAAAATTATACATTTAGAGATCTCAGTCTTTAGAACCTTAATCCTGCATAATCTGTTGAATTATGCAAAAGTAACTGCTATTTTTTCATTTTCTACCAAATAATTAAAGGAACATTAAGATACTTCAAAAAATAATGTTTAAACTTTTTACTTTACCAATTGCCCATTTAATTATCTTGTACATATTCTGAAGTATTTCCTGTGAACATGAGTATTACCCATCCAGAAAGTTTAAATCTGATTTTATATTTTACTGAAATCTATTCTCTCAAAAATTTTATCATATAAAATTGTGCCTTCAAAAGTGAGAAGGAATCACTGAGGAAATATTGAAATATCTTTTATTTAAGATAACTTGTGACTTATCTGAAAAATTCAAGAGGTCAACTAGGAAAAATATACTGTACAGCCATGGTACTTAGTCTTTGCCCAGAACCAGAAATGCCTTAACTTTTTAAATAGCTTAACTTTTTTTAAATTGGAGTATAGTTGCTTTCGTGCTTCCCAGGTGGCGCTAGTGGTAAAGAACCTCCTGTCAATGCATGAGATATAAGAGGCACGGGTTCAGTCCCTGTTGGGAAGACCCCCTGGAGGAGGGCGCGGCAACCCACTCCAGTGTTCTTGCCTGGAGAATCCCAGGGACAGAGGAGCCTGGTGGCCTACAGTTTGTAGGGTCGCAAAGAGGCGGACGCGACTGAAGCAGTTTAGCACAGCACAGTGCATAGTTGCTTTAGGGGCTTCCTGTTGGCTCCGTGGTAAAGAACCCACCTGCCAACGCAGGAGACGTGGGTTCAGTCCCTGGGTCGGGAAGATCCCCTGGAGAGGGAAATGGCAACCCACTCCAAAATATTCTTGCCTGGGAAATCCTGTGCACCAAGGAGCCTGGTGGCTACAGTCCATGGAGCTGCAAGAGAATGTTAGCTAATAATAATTTTTTATCACTATAAAATGATGCAATATGCTATAGAATGTGTGGAAAACACACATATACGTATGTCTTAGTATTTAGTCAGTTTCTGTCTTGAATAATTTGGCTATATGTAGAATCAGAGAGCTATATCTATTAAATTTTTGTCTTGTTTTTGCATTTTTTTCATTTTAACTTTACCATGAATGCGAAAACATTCCTAAAAGACTGTCTGAATAATAATATGCTTGCTTCAAGAATACCTTAGTCATATTTTGAATAAATTATTCAAATAAACCATTCAAATTTTCATTTGTCTTACGTAAAATAGTCGGGTTAATTAGTAAGCATTCACTTTTCACTGATCCTATTATGGTTAATATTCTACTGAGGAAATTGAAATAGGGGTTATATATTAAATTATAATGATTTAGAAGCATTTGGCAGGTATTCAGTTAGTAATAGATAAAGTGGGTCCATGAATATAATTTGTGAATATTCCCTGACCATGTTGATAAATTAACTTTTTTTTTAATTGGGGTATAATTGTTTTACTATGTTGTGTTAGTTTCTTCTATACTAACACTGGATCAGCTATATATATGCATATATCCCCTTTCTATTGGACTGCCCTCTCACTCCACCCCCATCCCATCTAGGTCACCACAGAGCACCAATTTGAACTCCCTGTGCTATATAGAGCAGGTTCCCATTAGCTACCTGCTTTACACATGGCAATGTAGACACATCAATTCCAATCTCCTAACTCATCCCACTACCCTCTCCCCATGTCCGCAGGTCTGTTTTGCAATTGGTCTGTCTATTGCTATTCCTGCCCTGCAAATAGAACACCATAATTCAAAAAGATACATGTATACCAATGTTCATTGCAGCACTACTTACCTTAGCCATGACATGGAATTAACCTAAATGTCCATGAATAGATGAATGGATAAAGATGCAGTACATATATACAATGGAATATTACTCAGCTATAAAGGGAATAATATCAGGTCATTCATCAGTCAGTCAGTTCAGTCGCTCAGTTGTGTCCGACTCTTTGTGACCCCATGAATCGCAGCACGCCAGGCCTCCCTATCCATCACCATCTCCCGGAGTTCACTCAGACTCACGTCCATCAAGTCTGTGATGCCATCCAGCCATCTCATCCTTGGTCGTCCCCTTCTCCTCCTGCCCCCAATCCCTCCCAGCATCAGAGTCCTTTCCAATGAGTCAACTCTTCGCATGAGGTGGCCAAAGTACTGGAGTTTCAGCTTTAGCATCATTCCTTCCAAAGAANGGGCTTCCCTGGTGGTTCAGCCGTGGAGTCCCCCTGCCAACGCAGGAGACACAGGTCCAGTCCCTAATCTTGGAAGGCTCCACGCGCCATGGGGCAACTAAGCCCCTGACCCATGACAGTGAAGCCTGTGCTCTAGAGCCTGGGAGCCACAACTGTCGAGCCCACGTGCCTCAGCTGCTGAAGCCCACGTGCCCTAGGCCCAGGTCTGCAAGAAGGGAACCCACCACAGTAAGCACCCCATGCAGCACAACCAGAGAATAGCCTGTCCAGGAATGAAGACCCAGCACAGCCCTCCCCAAAAAAGACTCAGAGGAATTATCCATGTCAACGAGCTAATTCATTGTTGCATATCTTTCTGGGATAGAAGACCACATTTCTGCCTCAAGAGAATGCTGGCTGTCTAGAGAAACAAGAGAATGAGAAATATGAGAATTTTATATGAGAAAAAAAAATCTGTAAACCACATGGAAATTATAGATGCTTGTGAAGAATAGAGGAAAAAATAAAATTTTGACTTACTGGCTAAAATTAGTATCATCTTTTTGAGTTGCTTAACATTTCTTGTTAACTTCCAGGTGCTAGCTTTATGATTTTCTGTTTTGGTGACTATGTTGTATTTGATTACAACAGGGAAATGTATTCAGTCATCACAGTATGTGGCTTATTCAGGGGATCTTCAGTCTATCACATAAAAAAACTCACAACAATGACCAGGAAGATGAAGGTCCTAGTATTTTGGCCAGTAACCCAGTCTAAACTGAATGTCTGGAAGGGAACACTTATAAGGCCTTACTGATTATCCATACTTTTATGCCTGTTGATATTTGACTGAAGTCAAAGTTCACTTGTGTTTACTGAATTATTAATTTTTTCTCCTGAGTGGATTACCCTGGAAAACTGAAAATTGGTTTTTATAGTTATAAAGGATGAATATTTAAAAATAAATTCAGTATTCTTTAACCCGTCTTCTCCAAACCCTGATACCTGAAAAACTGACTTGAATTCATTGAAAGCAAACAAGAGAGTGTAGAGGGCTTTTCTTGTGGCTCAGTGGTGAAGAATCTGCCTGCCAGTACAGGAGACATGGGTGTGATGCCTGGCACGGGAAGGTCCCACCTGCCGCAAAGCGGGTAAGGCCATGCGCCACAGCTATGGGGACTGCTCTAGAACGCATGCTCCACAGGAGAAGCCAGTGCAATGAGAAGCCCGTGTGCCGCGAAGAAGAGTAGGCCCTGCCTGCCGCCGCTAGAGAAGAGCCACAGAGCAACGAAGACCCGGCACAGCCAAAAATAAATAAAATTATTAGGAAAAAAAAAAAAAAGATAAACTATAGAACTAGGAATGCTTCTTAGGAATGGAGATGATAGGATTGGAGAGTAACGACAGCAGTTACAATAGAAGGGGTAGGATCTGGTGTTGTGCTGAGCCAAGAGCAAGTTTGGGTCAGAAATGTAGTTGTGTCACTGGCCTGAGGACCAGGTGAGCCGTCCCTGTGCATTTTTCAGAGGGTGTAAGACGTAGGAGGATTGGGCTGAAATGGGATGTTGTAAAATCAAATTTACCCTCAAGAAAACTTCAAGAGTTCTAGGACAGACGTAAAGAGAGAATAGTCTTTACATACCTGAATTACGGGTAGAGAAAGAAAATGCTTTTTTAAATGAAAAAATATATAACAGTCGTGTTGTTCTCCTTTGACATCAATTTCAAAGAGATGTAAGCTAGCTGGCTGTTTTCGTCTACAGTCCCAGTATCATAAGGTTTTTCTGTTTAGTCATTAGATCTTTCACACAGGTATTTAATGAACAAGGGTGTGTTTTTCCCATGCATACTTGATTTTCTGTCTAATCCTACTCAGCTCAGTTTGGCAAGTGACAGGGAGACTTTTCTGTCTCTCTGGGATTGAAGTATTATTTTATAATTCATGGAGTGATCCCAGTATGCTAAGAACTTGGCATAAATGATCTCTGATTTTTACAACCTCTCTGTGAAGTCAACATTAGGGTTCCCATTTTATAGATGAGGAAATTGAGGCTCAGGGACAAAAAGTTATTCATAGCTGCTAATAGAATTTGAACTTACATTTTGCTGTCCCTAAAATCTACAACCTCTTCACTGTCCAAAGGTCCTAGATCTCACCTGGCCTCTCCATTTTTAACTTAATTTTTTTTTTTAAATTTCTCTCTGGTTTAGAGAAGTGAGCTTATCCCTTTCCCTGTACTCTGCCCAAGTTTTCAAATAGATAATCTAGTTGTTATTTGAAACAATCCAATTAAGTTTAAAAATACCTGTCCTTTCCTAGCCTTGTAGACTTAAAATAGATCTGCTGTCTCCTACACAGTCATTTCATTTTGTTTCTACTTGCTCCTTCTCTTTATAGTTCCCACTTCTCTATTTGTTTTATTTCATCAATTGCATTCCACCCTCTTTTTGGGGGGTTATTTCTGCCAAAACTAATTAACACACAAGGTGTCCTAAGTAAGTTTCCTTATTGTTAAGTTCTATTTGCCAACCAGTTGTAACGTAGGAGCAGGCAAGCTAAGATTCAACATGATTATTGTACACATTTGTTTAAGACATATCGTTGAATAGTTTGTATGTGATGAGATGGCAGGATGAGTGTATGACAATTTGAAAAGTCAGGTAACATGAACAAAGACTAGATTATCCAACATAAATAAACTTTTCTTTCAGTTTGTTCCGTCTGGTATCCTCCCAGGGTTTAAAACTCTTTCTAATTCTTCAGTAGAGAAGGCTAGGGAGTACTGTGGCTTGTCTATTTCAATCCTGCCTGATTAGTGCATACGTATACGGATTCCAAGTGCTCCCTTGAGCTGCATGAATCCCAGTAGCGAAAGCAAAGTCTACTTTGGTAAAGTAAGAATAAGTTAGGAAAAATAAGTGTGTGTGAAGTAATAAGAAATAGAAGAAGTGATGGGATCTCAGGCGAGATATTCCAAAGTAAGAAATTGTGTTGTTTACTTGCTTTGATTTGTTTCTTATTCTTGCTATAAACTGTTCCTTTTCTTAGACAGAAAGGTTTTGGAGCAAATATGAACTTTTCCAGTTAACAGAAAAGAGCAAAAAGTGACCTGGTTGTGCTTCTCACCTTTGTTAGACCGTTAATTTTTGCTTTCTTCTTGAAGTATACTTGATTTACAATGTTATATCATTCTCAAGTGTACAGCAAAGTGATTCAGTTAGACATATATGTATACATATGTGTGTATATATATATAAGAATATATATTAATATATAAATATAATATGTTAAGAAAAGCTATTACCAACCTAGATAGCATATTAAAGTGAAGTGAAGTGAAGTCGCTCAGTCGTGTCTGACTCTTTGCGACCCCATGGACTGTAGCCTATCAGTCACAGAGTCGGACACGACTGAAGTGACTTAGCAGCAGCAGCAGCAGTGTTTATATGTCAATCCCAATCTCCCAATTCATCTCACCCCTCCTTTTTCCCCTTGGATCCATACCTTTGTTCTCTATGTCTGCATTTCTCTTTCTAATAACCCAAAGAAGATCGTATTATCACCCCACTTTACAGATGAGGACCCTGAGGCTCAGAAGTGAGAAACGACCATCTAGTGATCCAGGTTCACACAACCAGTAAACATATGGGCTGAGCCTCAGACCCCACCCTCTGCAACCCCCAGTCTTCATCAAACCACTTTGCTACTGAGCTTACTCTGAGCTAATGTCCCCCCGCCCCTGACTGTTCCAGGCTTGCTCCGGTTTAGGGGCCGTCATCAGACATCCAGTGCCTTCCACTTGAATCATCTCCCCGTATCAAACCAGAAACAGTGAGCTTTTAAGACTGTAAGAGGGCTTCCCTGGTGGTTCAGCCGTGGAGTCCCCCTGCCAACGCAGGAGACACAGGTCCAGTCCCTAATCTTGGAAGGCTCCACGCGCCATGGGGCAACTAAGCCCCTGACCCATGACAGTGAAGCCTGTGCTCTAGAGCCTGGGAGCCACAACTGTCGAGCCCACGTGCCTCAGCTGCTGAAGCCCACGTGCCCTAGGCCCAGGTCTGCAAGAAGGGAACCCACCACAGTAAGCACCCCATGCAGCACAACCAGAGAATAGCCTGTCCAGGAATGAAGACCCAGCACAGCCCTCCCCAAAAAAGACTCAGAGGAATTATCCATGTCAACGAGCTAATTCATTGTTGCATATCTTTCTGGGATAGAAGACCACATTTCTGCCTCAAGAGAATGCTGGCTGTCTAGAGAAACAAGAGAATGAGAAATATGAGAATTTTATATGAGAAAAAAAAATCTGTAAACCACATGGAAATTATAGATGCTTGTGAAGAATAGAGGAAAAAATAAAATTTTGACTTACTGGCTAAAATTAGTATCATCTTTTTGAGTTGCTTAACATTTCTTGTTAACTTCCAGGTGCTAGCTTTATGATTTTCTGTTTTGGTGACTATGTTGTATTTGATTACAACAGGGAAATGTATTCAGTCATCACAGTATGTGGCTTATTCAGGGGATCTTCAGTCTATCACATAAAAAAACTCACAACAATGACCAGGAAGATGAAGGTCCTAGTATTTTGGCCAGTAACCCAGTCTAAACTGAATGTCTGGAAGGGAACACTTATAAGGCCTTACTGATTATCCATACTTTTATGCCTGTTGATATTTGACTGAAGTCAAAGTTCACTTGTGTTTACTGAATTATTAATTTTTTCTCCTGAGTGGATTACCCTGGAAAACTGAAAATTGGTTTTTATAGTTATAAAGGATGAATATTTAAAAATAAATTCAGTATTCTTTAACCCGTCTTCTCCAAACCCTGATACCTGAAAAACTGACTTGAATTCATTGAAAGCAAACAAGAGAGTGTAGAGGGCTTTTCTTGTGGCTCAGTGGTGAAGAATCTGCCTGCCAGTACAGGAGACATGGGTGTGATGCCTGGCACGGGAAGGTCCCACCTGCCGCAAAGCGGGTAAGGCCATGCGCCACAGCTATGGGGACTGCTCTAGAACGCATGCTCCACAGGAGAAGCCAGTGCAATGAGAAGCCCGTGTGCCGCGAAGAAGAGTAGGCCCTGCCTGCCGCCGCTAGAGAAGAGCCACAGAGCAACGAAGACCCGGCACAGCCAAAAATAAATAAAATTATTAGGAAAAAAAAAAAAAAAGATAAACTATAGAACTAGGAATGCTTCTTAGGAATGGAGATGATAGGATTGGAGAGTAACGACAGCAGTTACAATAGAAGGGGTAGGATCTGGTGTTGTGCTGAGCCAAGAGCAAGTTTGGGTCAGAAATGTAGTTGTGTCACTGGCCTGAGGACCAGGTGAGCCGTCCCTGTGCATTTTTCAGAGGGTGTAAGACGTAGGAGGATTGGGCTGAAATGGGATGTTGTAAAATCAAATTTACCCTCAAGAAAACTTCAAGAGTTCTAGGACAGACGTAAAGAGAGAATAGTCTTTACATACCTGAATTACGGGTAGAGAAAGAAAATGCTTTTTTAAATGAAAAAATATATAACAGTCGTGTTGTTCTCCTTTGACATCAATTTCAAAGAGATGTAAGCTAGCTGGCTGTTTTCGTCTACAGTCCCAGTATCATAAGGTTTTTCTGTTTAGTCATTAGATCTTTCACACAGGTATTTAATGAACAAGGGTGTGTTTTTCCCATGCATACTTGATTTTCTGTCTAATCCTACTCAGCTCAGTTTGGCAAGTGACAGGGAGACTTTTCTGTCTCTCTGGGATTGAAGTATTATTTTATAATTCATGGAGTGATCCCAGTATGCTAAGAACTTGGCATAAATGATCTCTGATTTTTACAACCTCTCTGTGAAGTCAACATTAGGGTTCCCATTTTATAGATGAGGAAATTGAGGCTCAGGGACAAAAAGTTATTCATAGCTGCTAATAGAATTTGAACTTACATTTTGCTGTCCCTAAAATCTACAACCTCTTCACTGTCCAAAGGTCCTAGATCTCACCTGGCCTCTCCATTTTTAACTTAATTTTTTTTTTTAAATTTCTCTCTGGTTTAGAGAAGTGAGCTTATCCCTTTCCCTGTACTCTGCCCAAGTTTTCAAATAGATAATCTAGTTGTTATTTGAAACAATCCAATTAAGTTTAAAAATACCTGTCCTTTCCTAGCCTTGTAGACTTAAAATAGATCTGCTGTCTCCTACACAGTCATTTCATTTTGTTTCTACTTGCTCCTTCTCTTTATAGTTCCCACTTCTCTATTTGTTTTATTTCATCAATTGCATTCCACCCTCTTTTTGGGGGGTTATTTCTGCCAAAACTAATTAACACACAAGGTGTCCTAAGTAAGTTTCCTTATTGTTAAGTTCTATTTGCCAACCAGTTGTAACGTAGGAGCAGGCAAGCTAAGATTCAACATGATTATTGTACACATTTGTTTAAGACATATCGTTGAATAGTTTGTATGTGATGAGATGGCAGGATGAGTGTATGACAATTTGAAAAGTCAGGTAACATGAACAAAGACTAGATTATCCAACATAAATAAACTTTTCTTTCAGTTTGTTCCGTCTGGTATCCTCCCAGGGTTTAAAACTCTTTCTAATTCTTCAGTAGAGAAGGCTAGGGAGTACTGTGGCTTGTCTATTTCAATCCTGCCTGATTAGTGCATACGTATACGGATTCCAAGTGCTCCCTTGAGCTGCATGAATCCCAGTAGCGAAAGCAAAGTCTACTTTGGTAAAGTAAGAATAAGTTAGGAAAAATAAGTGTGTGTGAAGTAATAAGAAATAGAAGAAGTGATGGGATCTCAGGCGAGATATTCCAAAGTAAGAAATTGTGTTGTTTACTTGCTTTGATTTGTTTCTTATTCTTGCTATAAACTGTTCCTTTTCTTAGACAGAAAGGTTTTGGAGCAAATATGAACTTTTCCAGTTAACAGAAAAGAGCAAAAAGTGACCTGGTTGTGCTTCTCACCTTTGTTAGACCGTTAATTTTTGCTTTCTTCTTGAAGTATACTTGATTTACAATGTTATATCATTCTCAAGTGTACAGCAAAGTGATTCAGTTAGACATATATGTATACATATGTGTGTATATATATATAAGAATATATATTAATATATAAATATAATATGTTAAGAAAAGCTATTACCAACCTAGATAGCATATTAAAGTGAAGTGAAGTGAAGTCGCTCAGTCGTGTCTGACTCTTTGCGACCCCATGGACTGTAGCCTATCAGGCTCCTCCGTCCATGGGATTTTCCAGGCAAGAGTGCTGGAGTAGATTGCCATTTCCTTCTCCAGGGGATCTTCCTGA
>SJYX01019792.1:65115-87663 GCA_006410675.1 Oreotragus oreotragus | reverse complement strand
GCAATGCCAAAGAATGCTCAAACTACCACACAATTGCACTCATCTCACACGCTAGTAAAGTAATGCTCAAGCCAGGCTTCAGCAATACATGAACCGTGAACTTCCAGATGTTCAAACCAGTTTTAGAAAAGGCAGAGGAACTAGAGATCAAATTGCCAACATCTGCTGGATCATGGGAAAAGCAAGACAGTTCCAGAAAAACATCTATTTCTGCTTTATTGACCATGCCAAAGCCCTTGACTGTGTGGATCACAATAAACAGTGGAAAATTCTGAAAGAGATGAGAATACCAGACTACCTGACCTGCCTCTTGAGAAACCTATATGCAGGTCAGGAAGCAACAGTTAGAACTGGACATGGAACAACAGACTGGTTCCAAATAGGAAAAGGAGTATGTCAAGGCTGTATATTGTCACCCTGCGTATTTAACTTATATGCAGAGTACATCATGAGAAACGCTGGGCTGGAAGAAGCACAAGCTGGAATCAAGATTGCTGGGAGAAATATCAATAACCTCAGATATGCAGATTTCAGCACTAGAATAGGTTAAAAACAAAAACCAAGCAACAAACACAAAAATCTTTTTTCCTTTAGCATCCTAGGGAGCGGAGGCTGTTTTGGTTTTCCTTTGTCTTTGGAGCTTTTGCAGTTGACTCCACAGTCTAAAAGCGTGGAGTGGAGTTCAAGGATTTGTGGATTAAAAGGCAGCTTTGTATGGGACCAAGTGTGCTGTTCTCTGACTTGTGCGGCCAGTTTGCAGCAACTGTTGCTTTGTATCTGGCATCAGTGTAGTGGAAGCATCTTAATGAACCCACTGAGTGGCATGCTGTTCATGTTGGCCTTATCACAAAGGAGCATTTCTGTTGTCATTTGATGGAGTAAGCTGCAGTGGTTTTTCCTGCCTCACTCAGTATACTGTCTGCAAAACATACTTGACTGGTCTGTGGTCTTCATGGGCCGTACAAAGAGTATGGTGACTTCTTCCTTGGGAAATGCTTGAAAATAAAAGAATGCATTAGCAGATTCTCAGATCTACTCTTCAGCCAGAATGACATTTAGGTTTGGTTTTCCCCTTTTCTGGTTCTTACTGAATTTTCTAGAAATCGATGTGCTGAATGAACATTTAGCAAATTTTTAAAAATGTGACTTACCAAAAACTGTTTTTCATGTATACATTTTATAGCCATTCAGAACTCTGTTCATTGTTACTAGAACACCACCTTTAAACTCTCTATTTAAACTTAGCATTCTTACTCTGCCACCTGGCGAGCCCTCACCCCGACTCCATCTTACTTTTCTTCATTGCACTTATCTTCCTGTGACCTTGTTCTGGTTTGGGTATGTCTCTGGCTAGTATGGGGGATCCTGTGAGCTGGGACTTGGTTCACTTCTACAGTCTCACACCTAAAGAGTGCCCAGCACATAACAGGACCTCAAACAATCTTTATTGACTATTTGAATAAGTAATACATATTTAGCAGCTTTGGAGGATTTGACTTGTTAAAACTTATTACTTCTATAATTAAAATTGTTGATAAAGTGAACTGTTTTTGGTAGTAGGAATTATTCAAAGTGAAGATCTACAAGTTCTCTTTTAAAAAGATGAAGAATAAAATAGAGATGCTAGTTCTAATCTAGAGGGTGAGCAGCTTACTAGGGAAGAAAACCATACCTGTGTGATCCTTCTCTTTAGGCAGCAGTGCTGGGTTGGCAAGGGTGGAGCTGGAGGAGCAGGAGGAGATGGGACCACCTCTGACCTGCTGTGATACATGTAGCTGGAGAGCAACTTCCAAATCATGGAAGGAAGAATGCAGAGGGTCATAAAAATGTGACTGTACAACTCATCACCACCTCTAGCCCCTCTTGCTCTTTTGGGAACCTGAGCGAGGAGCCCAGAGGATTAGAAGGACAGTGAGGATGAGAATAGCAGACAAGAGACCTGAGAGGTAAATGGGAGAGGGGACTGAGTGAATGCAGGAGCCAGTGTCTTCTTCCACTAGCTGAGCTTTTAAACCACTGGTGGAGTTGTGCTGGGAAGGCTGGTTTCATTTAAAGACTCATGACGGAGGGTTTAACATGTATAGAGGGAGACGATGAGTCTTCCCTATGTTAGGAGAGGGGAAAGAAGAGAAGCCAGCAAAGCAAGCAGGGAAAGAATAACAAGAGTGTTGTCGTGCTGTCACAGAAGCTGAGGTTCTGGAAAACGGCCTTCGAAAAATAGAGAGATGATCACTGTATGATACAGGCAACTAAACTCAGTGCTCTGTGGTGACCTAAATGGGAAGAAAATCTCAAAAAGAGGGGATATATGCATAGCTGATTTATTATGCTCTACAGCAGAAGCTAAGGCAACATTGTCAAGCAAATATGCTCCAATAAAAATTCATTTAAAAAAAGAGACGATCAATGGGATCAAGAGCAACTAAGCAGTGGAAAACGATAAGAAAAGCCACCCTGTTTGAGTGGGTTGTTGGTTACTATAGTCAATAGTTTTAGTAGAAGGGAGGGTTTATGCTTTTGTTCAACAAATGTTTATCCATCACCAAGTATGTCTGAACACCAAAGAATATTCAAACTACTGCATAATTGCACTCATCTCACACGCTCGCAAAGTAATGCTCAAAATTCTCCAAGCCAGGCTTCAGCAGTACATGAACCATGAACTTCCAGATGTTCAAGCTGGATTTCGAAAAGGCAGAGGAACCAGAGATCAAATTGCCAACATCCGTTGAATCATCGAAAAAGCAAGAGAATTCCAGAAAAACCTCTACTTCTGCTTTATTGACTATGCCAAAGCCTCTTACTGTGTGGGTCACAACAAACTGTGGAAAATTCTGAAAGAGATGGGAATACCAGACCACCTGACCTGCCTCTTGAGAAATCTGTATGCAGGTCAGGAAGCAACAGTTAGAACTGGACATGGAACAACAGACTGGTTCCAAATTGGGAAAGGAGTACGTCAAGGCTGTATATTGTCACCCTGCTTATTTAACGTGTATGCAGAGTACATCATGCGAAATGCTTGGCTGAATGAAGCACAGGCTGGAATCAAGATTACTGGTAGAAATATCAATAACGTCAGATACACAGATGACACCACCCTTATGGCAGAAAGTGAAGAGGAACTAAAGAGCCTCTTGATGAAAGTGAAAGAGGAGAGTGAAAAAGCTGGTTTAAAGCTCAACATTCAGAAAACTAAGATCATGACCTCTGGTCCCATCACTTCATGGCAAATAGATAGGAAAACAATGGAAACAGTGTCAGACTTTATTTTGAGGGGCTCCAAAATCACTGCAGATGGTGATTGCAGCCATGAAATTAAAAGATGCTTACTCCTTGGAAGGAAAGTTATGACCAACCTAGATAGCATATTAAAAAGCAGAGACTTTACTTTGTCAACAAAGGTCCATCTAGTCAAGGCTATGGTTTTTCCAGTAGTCATGTGTGGATGTCAGAGTTGGACTACAAAGAAAGCTGAGTGTCAAAGAATTGATGTTTTTGAACTGTGGTGTTAGAGAATACTCTTGAGAGTCCCTTGGACTGCAAGGAGATCCAACCAGTCAATCCTAAAGGAAACCAGTCCTGAATATTCACTGGAAGGACTAATGCTGAAGCTGAAAGTCTGGTACTTTGACCACCTGATTTGAAGAATTGACTCACTGGAAAAGACCCTGATGCTGGGAAAGATTGAAGGCAGGAGGAGAAGGGGACGACAGAGGATGAGATGGTTGGATGGCATCACCAACTCGATGGACATGAGTTTGAGTGAATTCCAGGAGTTGGTGATGGACAAGGAGGCCTGGCATGCTGCCATTCATGGAGTCGTAAAGAGTCGGATACAACTGAGCGACTGAACTGAATTGAAGTATGTCTGAGGGCTTCCCAGGTGTCACTATTGGTAAAGAACCTGCCTGCCAGTGTAGGAGACTTAAGAGACACAGGTTCAGTACCACAACACCCTCCAGTATTCTTGCCTGGAGAATCCATGGACAGAGGAGCCTGGCGGGCTGCAGTCCACAGGGTCACAAAGAGTCAGACACGACTGAAACGACTTAGCACGCATGCAAGTATGTCTGAGACACCATCTAGATAGTGGGGAATGTAGCCAAGAATAAGACAGATGAGACATGATTTCATGGAGCTTACCTTCTCCTTGGAGTAGGGGGTGAGGCAGCTGTGATATTGGTAATAGTGGAGAAGATGATAAATAATAAATAAGGGAAATAAAGTAACTTTAACTACTGATAATTTGAGTGTATGTATGTGTGTGGGGGCATGAACAGATAATGACAGTGGTAGGGTGGTGAAGGATAATCCTTAGATTGATTTAGAGAAGAAGTTCTCACAGAGGAAGTGATATCTGAACTCCCTGTAGAACAAGAAGCCCCAACGAAGAAAGGCTAGGAATAGAACATTTTAGGCTGAAATGGGGCAAATACAAAGATGCAAAATCAGGAACAAGATTGACGTATTCAAGAACAAGAAGGCCAGTGTGACTGGCCATCAGAGAGTGAGGGGAAGTAGTTCAACATGAAATGAGAGGGGTGTGTAGGACCCAAACCATGTGAATGAAAGCAAGATTTCCCCAAAGAAATGGGGGGGGGGGAGATATGTTGTCTATGAACATGACCCCATTGTCTAAGAAGTTTCATTTGGCAGAGAGAAATAGAATGTTAACTGGTTCAGATGCAGAACCTAGTAACACATATTTTATTTTAAATAAAGGAGAATTGAGCATCCTTAAAGACAAAAAGGGAAGAATCCACAAGCAAAGAGAGAATTGACTCCTTTTCCTTCAGTGACCATTAGTAATATATTCTCCCCCCAAAGCACACAGCCACCCACTAAATGCTGGCATTAATCTCATACAGATAGGCTTTGCCTGGAGAGTGAACATATGGCATCCCCTGAAACTTTCAACTGTCCTTAGAGCTCATTTGTAAAATCTAAGAATGACACTGTACTTACATGGGTGTATTTATTCTGACATTTAAAACTCCTAAAGAATAGACACTGGGGAAAAAAAAAAAGAAAAGAAAAGAATAGACACTGGGTCAAGGATTCTAAATCTAGAAGTTAGAAACCATCTAGTCTAACCTCTTTGTTTTATAGATGAAGGAGGATACTGAGGCACAGAAGGATATTGATTAGACCAAGTTCAGAAAGCTAGACATTGATGGTGGAGACTTGATTCTGTCTCCTAATTCCTGATACAAATGTCTTCTCACTAGCGAAGGCTGTGCCTTCAGCATTTGAAGTCTGAAAGTCCAGGGATGAATAGATGGATGGATGCATGCATGGGTTATTAACGTATCTATACAAGAAAGATTGAGCAACCACCCAGTCAAGCAGTGTGCTAATGGCTAGAATTGCAAGTTTGAGAGCTGTTTATAGTGCCTTTCACCACTCCATGCCCTTTCTTCTCTCAGTCTATTCCAGGCAGGTTTATAATCTTGCCATTCTATTAGGATTTCTCTGATCAAGGTTATTTAAAACCTCTGTTGTCAAATTTAAGAGTAATTTACCTGTTCATGTTTCTTGGTATCTCAGCAGCATTCAAATCAGTTGATTGCTTCCTGCTTCATGACAACCATTTTGTTTTGGCTTATAAGACATAGTTTTGTTCCGCCTTCTTCCTCCCATCTTATGGAAGTTCCTTTTCTATTTCTTTTGCTGACTTCTACTCTTCAGCTTAACTTCTAAATGTTGGAGTTCTCAGCTTGATTCCAGCTCATCTACTTTTCTGCAACTCCATGCCCACTCTAGGTGATTGTATGTCAATGATCCCTAAATGAACATCTGCTACTCACCTCAAAACTTGCATCTCTCGCTGGTCTGTTTGGCACCTGCATTTAAATGTCTAGAACAGAACTTTTGACTTTTTCTTTAACTCTGCTTTGCACCATTCTCATCCCTTTTTCTCATTAAATTCATTTTAACAAGTGTTTTCTATATACCAGATTCTATTCTAGATATTGGGTATGTAGTCATGAATGAAACAGGCAAAAACCCCTGTTTTCAAGTAGTTTATGTGCCAGTGGAGGGAGAATGATCTCAAGGAAGCCAAGCTGATGACTTGTTTAGTCCAAAAACAGTAGTCGTCACAATCACCACCTCTTGCCTTGGCCTTTGCAATAACGTAACTGGTCTTCCTGCTCCTACCATTTTACTGTCCAATCTCTATTAAATTACCAGAGTAATTTGTATGAAGCTCAAATAAAAACAAAAATTTTAAGTTGGACTCCCCCTCCCCAGCTTTAAACCTCTAGTAGCTTCCCATTCCTCTTTAATTGGAGGATAATTGCTTTACAGTATTGTGTTAATTTCTTCCATACAACAACATAAATCAGCTAAAATTTTATACATGAAATCCCTGGTGGCTCAAATGGTAAAGAATCTGCCTGCAGTACAGTAGACCCAGGTTTGATCCCTGGGTCAGGAAGATCCTCTGGTGACGGGAATGGCTTCTCACTCCAGCAGAGTAACACTTTCACTTTTCATATATATACTCTCCCTCTTGAGGCTCTTCTCCCCTCCCCTCGACCTATAGCTCTTTGAATGAATTCCAAACTCATTCCCATGACCCTCAAATCTCTGCATCATCTGGTCCTTCCTGACACTCAGATGCATTCCCCATGGCCCTTGGCTACAACTATGTCAACTTCTCCTCTGTTTTCTAATCCACTGAGTTGACCCTAGGGCCTTTGCATGTGGTGAAATATTTTGGAATACTCTGAACTCTGAATTTGAAGAAGCTGGCCATTTCTTATCATTCAAAGATGTCAGCTCAAATATAACCTCATCAATTCCCGGCTTTCTCAGTTTAAACCTGCCTTTCCACTTTCTACTTGGCACTTAACTACCATTAGAATTGACTTATTCATTTACCTATTATCTGACTTCATGCACTAAAATGCACCTCCGTGAGAGCAGTGATGTGGTCTGTCTTGTTGGCTACCTTATCACCAGTTCCTCAAACAATACCTGACCCACAGAAGTTGTTCATAAATATTTGTTCTGTATATAATATACATAACACACACAATATTCTAGTGAATAAATGAATATATTATTGAATGACGACGTTGCCTAACATGTAATCTTACAAATTTAACAAAGTTAGGATCTACTGGTCAGCTCTGGAGTTGTCCCCTAGTGAAGCCTAGTTTGGACAGGAATTCCCATTTTTGGTAGCACCTTCCAAATGGTGCAATATGCTGTAAGTGCATAGCCCATGGCAACAAACTGGTGTTTCCTTTCTTCTGTTCCTTGACTCATGGACGCACCTCACTACTTAAGTACAAAAGAAGTCTTCCTCTTGCCCACGCTGCCCATCCCCTGGTCTTGCCCCATCTTTCCAGTTACTACTCTCTTTTTCCATTCCAAGCCTCCGAGTTCATCCCTCCCTCTCTATCCGCTCTTCTCTGGTGTTCACCCATGTGGCTTTTAATTACTCCTCAGAGAGAGCAGGGGAGCAGGATAGATAACACCAAAATGCTCTACTGGGGATGGGGCATATGAAACCTCACCCATTATTTTTGTCTCATCACAGTCCATTAGAGGAACTGGGCAAGTGAACTGTCAACTTCTGGTTGATGTGCTCAGATTTATGATTGTGTTTCCTCCGGGATAGTAGAGAGGAGCCACATCTAAATCATCCTTGGGGTGAGCACTTCCAGAAGAACAGCTAACCTGTAAGCTAGAGCTCACTTAGTGTACTACGGCTTCCTCCATAACTTACCAACACCTATTGTGTACTCAGCCTGTACTGCAACAGGCACTACTCTAAGCCCTTTTCAGGTAACTTGTTTAAACCCTCATGTAACTCTGTGAGATCAGCACTCATTATCCCATCTGATGGATGAGGAAACTAAAATTTACTTGCTCAAGATCTCATAACCAATAAGTAACATAACTGGACTTCAAACCCAGATAGCCTTAACTCCAATGCCTGGACTCGTTATCATTGCACTATAATACCACCCCTGCCAGAAGACTTCAGTCTTCTTCTCACTGGAGGTAAACTCTGAAAGAACAGTAGTTGTCAGGTGGTGTAGAAAGAGAATCATGGTGTACCAGGTGGAGGGAACAGAGCTGTGCGGCATCAAGAGGGGTTTCAAGGCTTCTCTGGTGGCTCAGTGGCAAAGAGTCCACCTGCTAGTGCAGGAGGCATGAGTTTGATCCCTGATCCAGGAAGAGCCCACTTGCTGCTGAGCAGCTAAGCCCATGCCCCACAGCTACTGATCCTGTGCTCTAGATTTCTGGAGCCGTAACTGCTGAGCCCATGTGTGTGACTGCTGAAGCCCTCATACTCTAGAGCCTGTGCTCTGCAAGGGGAGAAGCCACTGCAATGAGAAGGGCTGCACGCTGCACCTGGAGAGCAGCCCTGGCTCGCCACAACTAGAGAAAAGGCTATGAAGCAGTGGAGACACTGCACAGCCAAAAATACGTGCATAAATAAAAGTTATTCTTATTATTTTTAAAAGAAGTGTTTCAGAGGTGACAAGCATTCACTGGGGCTGGAGCAGAGATGCAGTGGGGAATGATGGAAGCTGCTTTTATCAGTTTTTAAAAAATTGCAAACCAGAGAGTATATGCCCAGTATCTCTTGCTCTCACTTGAAGATTGCCCTGTCTGAGATTTATCTTGAATGTAACTAAAAGCACCTTATGTTGTTTGTCTGGGGCAAACTAAGTTGCTGGAACCCAAGTGTATCCATTTAGACTCTTCATATGTCAACAGTCAAGTTCATGGAGAAGGGCCTTGCTCTGCAGCTCAGTATGATTCTGTCTTCAGCTGCTATGTACCCCCACACGAGAATCAGGAATAAAGGATGTATAATCGGTCATTCTGCACGGCGTATGTTTTGAAAACATAAAAGAAATGGGGTAAACTTAGAGACTTTGGAAAGGGATGGGCAGAGGATGGGATTAAAATTAAATATCTCACAACCTCTCTCTCATTTTGTTAAGAGATAAAATGAACATTTATGAAACCTGTGGGCTGATGCGAAACAACTGGGAAAACTGGAAAAAAGTGAATTTTAAAGGTGGGTTTTCTCCAGAAAGCTCAAGCCAAGCAGACAATGTCTTTGCACAGCCAGTCTCTCTCTCCCTATGTTTCTCCACCCCACACTCTTACCTCCTTTATTAATAGGTTATCCAGAGATGGCTTTGGATGACTTTTTCCTATATGAACCCGCACTATAATGTGTTTGGAAACACATTGAATCCTTGCAGAACTCAGATGCAGCACTTTTTATGAGTGAAGTGAGCATAGCACAGTGAATTACAACACCAATATGGCAACCTCCAATTTGGCTAAAAGATCCTTGTTCCAACAGCCCTTTTTGTTTAAAGTGCTGCTACTGCTACTGCTAAGTCACTTCAGTCGTGTCCGACTCTGTGTGACCCCACGGACTGCAGCCCACCCGGCTACTCCGTCCATTGGATTTTCCAGGCAAGAGTACTGGAGTGGGTTGCCATTTCCTTCTCCAATGCATGAAAGAGAAAAGTGAAAGTGAAGTCGCTCAGTGTGTCCGACTGTTAGCGACCCCATGGACTGCAGCCCACCCGGCTACTCCGTCCACTGGATTTTCCAGGCAAGAGTACTGGGGTGGGGTGCCATTATCAACCTTAAAAATGATCAAGGAATTTGTCCCAGACCTTCCAGGTCTGTTGATGTATAGTTTGGAAATACTTTAAAGCAATGAAAGTTCTATGACAGTATTTTGAAGTATTTTGAAAAATGTGATAGACCTGATTGTTTGACACAAGTGGTCCCCAACTTACCATGGTTCAACTTACAGCGTTTCAACTTTATGAGTGTGAAACAATACGCATTCAGTAGACATCATACTTGAATTTTGATATTTTCTTAGGCTAATGGTATGTGGTATGATACTCTCTAGTGATAGTGAGCAGTGGCAGCAAGCCACAGCTCCCAGACAGCCATGTGATCTTGAGAGTAAAGACTGATACACTAATAAGCATTCTACTCCCCCCAAAAGTTCTGTTTTTCTTTTACTGTCCAGTATTCAATACATTGCATGAGATAGCACCTTATTGTAAATAGGCTATGGGTGAGATGATTTTGCCCAACTATAGGCAAGTGTTCTAAGCACGTTTAAGGTAGGCCAAGCTAAGCTATGAGATTCAGTAGATTAGGTATACTGAATGTATTTTCACCTTATGATATTTTCAGTGCATGATGGGATTATCAGGATGTTGAGGAAGATCTGTAACATTATTTGAATCATAATTTATGAGTTGTTTAAAAATTGCACTTATAACCAATACAATAGCTCATGCTCAGCCACTAAGTCATGCCCAGCTCTTTGCCTGTAGCCCACCAGGCTTCTCTGTCCATGGCATTTCCCAGGCAAGAATACTGGCCTGGGTTGCCATTTCCGATTCCAACAATAGCCATAAATTTCATGTAATGCTATAAATAATACATTCTGAGAGCTAGATAGGGTAAATGAACTAACACATTGCTATTTGGAGCTTATGGTTTCTTTATTCTTTTTTTTTTTACTTTGATCAATGTTCTTAAGTTAAAAAAAAAAGATAGTTTTTAAAATTATTTAGTGAAAATTGTGTATTTTCATCAGTCTTTTAATGACTTGTTTTCCAGTGGAAATTCAGAGCCATCTAGTGACCAAAAATAAAATGTCTAAAATAAACATAACCAAAAAAATATATAAATAAATCCTCCCAAGAAGGAGAAAATCAGTTACTTAACCCTGGTCTTTGAGGCCCAAAGATAAAATTATATCCAGCTCATGCCTACAAAATCAGAGTTCCCAAATTCAGTAGACTATGTCTTTGGTTCCTTTGAGGCCCAAAGACTACAAACAAAGACTTGGAACATGTCTTGCTAATTTTTGCAGTGTTTGAATGCAAATATCACCTTATCAAATGAGATATGTGTGACCTACACAAATAAAATATCACCTTCTCAAATGAAATATGTGTGACCTACACAAATAAAAGTTACTCTTCCTCACAGACACTTTTGTTTTAAAGAGATTAAAAAGTGTGCATTTATTGTTTTATTTAATTCCAATAATTTAATCTTGGCTGCGCTGGGTTTTCCTTGCTGCATGAGGGCTTCCTCTAGCTGTGGCAGGCGGAGGCTGCTCTCTAGTTGTGGCACACAGGTTTCTCATCGTGGTGGCATCTCTTGTTGTGGGGCGTGGGCCCTAGGGCTCGTGGCCTCAGTAGCGGTGGCATGTGGAATCTTCCCAGACCAGGGATCGAGCCTGTGTCCCCTGTGTTGGCAAGCAGATTTCTAACCACCGGACCACAGGGAAGCCCTCCTTACATATTCTTACCCCTTTTCTTGATGGTGTGTTCTACTCTTGAGCAGTTTATGTATTTTCTTTCTGGAGAAAAGAGAAGCTGTGGGCGTCTTTCAGGAGGTGAAGCTGATGGTGGAAGGAGTAAGGAGGGGTGGGGCAGTGCTCAGCTCAGTTCCCAACTGAGGATTCTATTCAAAGTCATTTTGACCAGAAGGTTTTGGGCAACTCTGTTCATTCAGTGAACCTCTTGAATCTTGTTAAGTACAGATTTCTTGCTAGGCATGGATGTGGTAAATCTACGATGTGCTTGGGGAGCCTGTTCAGCTTGGCTGGTGAGAGCAAGTCTGAAAAGACCCAATAGGAGGTGAGGCTGGCAAGGTAAAACATAGCCATGATGTGGAACACTGGGATACTTGCGTTTTACTCTTTCAGGACTTTGACTAACTTCCCGGTAAAATTGAAGAAGATTAATGTGATTGCCGCATGCTGGGTAAAGAAATGACGGGAAGAGCAGTTAGGTTGTTCTGATAGTTTTGGACAGAAATCGTAAGCGTACAACCTAGAATTATTACAGTCAGAAACAGTGGTCAGAGAAAAGATGAATCTTTGGTACTGATATGGGGGAAGAATGGGTGGTGCTGTAAAGAGTCAATGCAAAACTTCTGTCCTAGATGACAAGGAAAAGAAAGATAATACCAGTGATAGAAATAAAGATCCCCAGGGAAGTAGCTGATGTGTCATGGGGAGAGTATGAGTTTGGTTCATTCATCCAGAAAAATGTTCCATGTGCCTGCTATGTGGGCGCTGTGGCTGCAGTGATAACAGGCTCCAATAGCCAGTGACCCAGGGAAGAGCAAGTTAGTTCCCCTTCTACACCTGGGGGTCAGATTGATGCAACTGATCAGCTCTTTTCCAGGTGCATCATTTTATTATAACTAATTTATTTAAAATCCAAACAACTCTGAGAGGTACCTATTAATATGTGGATTGTACCAAGGAGACAACAGAAAGTCAAAGAGATATAACAGTGAATTCACCGTCTCAAAAGAACGCTGTGACAGAGGTGACTTTGGATGCACTGTTTCCAGGACACCTCCCTAAATTGTCTCCAGCAAGACCCAGACAAAGAGGTGAGCAAGGCCTCTAGGGTTGAGAACGCTGCCTGCACCGCTGTCAGTGGCCTCTAGCCAAAGGGCTTGTTTCTTTTGATCTGGAGTCTGTGTCTCCAGCCTTACCTTGCTCTGCAGCAAGTTCTTGTCCCATTTTGCCACCTTCTGATCTACCACCTTCTGCTCTTCTCATTCCTGAGCCCTCTGAGCCCTCCCAGGCTTCACTGGCTGATCTGGACCCCTGGTCAGGGGTGGCCGTGGGACAGAGAAGGATCAGAGACTTGACTTTGAGTTCTTAGCCATTTGCTGTTTTTTGTTTGTTTTCTGGACTAGTCACAGAAACTCCTTGGAGCCTCAGTCTTCTCATCTGTAAAGTGGGAGAAATGCTACCTGCCTATCAGGATGGCAGGGGTTAAGTGAGATAACGTAGATATAAGCACTTTTGTGGATTATAAAGTTTGCCAACAAAGGTCCGTCTAGTCAAGGCTATGGTTTTTCCAGTGGTCATGTATGGATGTGAGAGTTGGACTGTGAAGAAAGCTGAGTGCCGAAGAACTGATGCTTTTGAACTGTGGTGTTGGAGAAGACTCTTGAGAGTCCCTTGGACTGCAAGGAGATCCAACCAGTCCATCCTAAAGGAGATCAGTCCTGGGTGTTCATTGGAAGGACTGATGCTGAGGCTGAAACTCCAATACTTTGGCCACCTCATGTGAAGTGCTGACTCATTGGAAAAGACCCTGAGGGATTAGGGGCAGGAGGAGAAGGGGATGACAGAGGATGAGATGGCTAGATGGCATCACCAACTCAATGGACATGAGTTTGGGTGAGCTCCAGGAGTTGGTGATGGACAGGGAGGCCTGGCGTGCTGTGATTCATGGGGTCGTAAGAGTCGGACACGACTGAGTGACTGAACTGAACTGATGACATGTGAGATGCCTGCATCCTTTTTGATACCCCAGCTTAACAGGGCTATCATTTCCTCTCCTTGTTATGCCCACTTGATTCTTTGTCAAGTCCGCAGCACTAACCCAGAAGACCCACCAGAGCCTGCCAGACTGAGATTTATGCATGCAGATGCCTCTGAATCCGAACCACTAGTGGCTAGACAGGACTGAGGGTTCAATCCTACTTCTCAGTTTCAATAATCCAATATTTAAGTAAGTTTCTGATGCTGAAGCTGAAACTCCAATACTTTGGCCACCTCATGTGAAGAGCTGACTCATTTGAAAAGACCTGATGCTGGAAAAGATTGAGGGCAGGAGGATAAGGGGAGGAAGGAAGATGGGACTGCTGGATGGCATCACCGGCTTGATGGACATGGGTTGTGTGGACTCCGGGAGTTGGTGATGGACAGGGAGGCCTGGCATGCTGCAGTTCATTCAGTCTCAAACAGTCAAACACAACTGAGTGAACTGAACTGATCTGAAGTGCTCATGTTTTGTCAGGTTTTTTTTTGTTTGTTTCACATAGCTATATAACATTTAGCTGCTATGTATGACATATGAATTTACATGGTGCTTCCATTTGTTTAATTAAAAATGCATAAGCATTAAGTAAGAAAGTTCTTAAAGAATTTTAATATCCTTGAAATATCAAGTGTTACATAAATTTAAAGGATTTTTAAATGCCAGGAATGTAAATATGATGAGCAAGATATGATAAACAACTTGGGCAAACAAAGGGGGTTTAATGCTAGTGACCTGAGGTGCAGAAGTAGATAATCGCATAAGTGATGGCCCTTTTCTCCTCTGTGTCCGCTGGGTAACTAAAATATCCCACACAGATGATATAGAAAGACTCTGTGGGTTCTTACAACAACTAAGTCAGTGCCACCTACTTTCTTTGCATTGCTTCTTTTTAAGAAGCGATTTCTCATTTCCCTCCCACCCTCGTCAAACAGAGGACCAAAACGCCGACACTTTGCAAGGCTCACTACTGCAGTGATTCTTCAGCTTTCGTCACCTCTCTAACCTTGGTGCGTCAGAGTCTTCCGCAGAGTCGGGCCAGTTTCTGGCAGTGATTTGGCTGCTTGGGGAACACAGTCACCGTGTCCTGACACTAAGGTCTGTTCATGCACCCCAGGAGCCCCAGTGTGGGTACACAGGCGTGGGAGTGAGGGTGCTCTAAGGCCCCACTGCTTCCTTTCTTGCCTCTTCCCCATCCCTCACTCCACGCCCTCTGATGCCAGTTGACTCATTCATTCTCCATGACCCACCATCTCCTCTGGAACACGTCCATGTTCACCCCGCCTTCCCGTTTCCTCTGCCTGGAGCTCTAAGACAGAGAAGTGCTTTCCTAAAGAGATGAGTGATATCACATCCTTTCCCAAACTGTTTATCTTATCCTTAGCCCTTGTTACAAGTTTAATTCTCTTTGTGCTAGAGGTGTTTTTAATATTTGTGACTGAATCAAATTTATTCTAAACACACTGTGACATTTTTGTTATTGAAAATAGTTCTCTTAAGAATGCTTTAAAAAAATGGAGTTATTCCCACCCATCCACCACCTTGTATCTAAATGAAGATTTTTAGCATGGGTGGGTTGCAAAAATAGCCTACACCTGTGTAAAGCAAGGCTACCTGGCCGACACAAGTACAAATTACCCCCCCCCCACACACACATCTTTTGCATGTTACAACTAGGGGGACTGATGAAGCCACCACAAAAAAAATCAAGGTTGTTTTCAGATTTTTATCTAGTTCTGTGAGACAACATATGTTTTAAAAATAAGAAAACTGTAACGTTTTTATGTGCGTGTGTGCTTAGTTGCCCAGTTGTGTCTAACTCTTTGTGGCCCCATGGACTGTAGCTCTCCAGGCTTCTCTGCCCATGGAATTTTCCAGGGAAGAATAGTGGAGTGGGGTGCCATAAGCTACTCCAGGGCATCTTCTCAATTATACTTGTTGTAAAAAACAACTGAACACAGCAGAACACAGTGAAAAAAATACTCACCCTTGATACAACCAGCCAAGGATGAGCAAGTCTCACTTTGGGGGCCACTAGATCACATTTTCCATTACCTTATTCTCATACCGGGTAGACAGGGCTAGAGATGCAGGTGGGGATGAAAGAATAACAGTCATGGCCAATGACCCCCCAGGTATTTCTAAGTAGGTGGTAGAAGATACACATCATTTCCTTATCCATACAGGATGTCACAAGTACCTCTGTAGAGAGAAAGAAAGGAAGTGGGAGTGAAAGCAGAGGAGGGTATGTGAACAGGACTCGTCCATCCCTACACTCTTCTGGATACTTCCTCACATGGTAGGAAACGTCAAAGAATAACATTTAATAGAAGTCACTCTGTTAAGTGATCCACCAAGTCTCCTCTGGGGACACGTGAACCTGCTTCTGCTTGTTGATGAGGGGCATGGATCAAAGATTATTCACTTGGAGGCTTAAAAAACTTGACCCATTTTATTCAGCTGGGAATGTGTGCCTGGACAGGTTTGTAACTCTTTTTCATAGATCACACAACTCAGTATGATGCTTAGTGCCAATGTATGCTTGCTCTTGTAATTTACTTATTTGACTGTGCTGGGTCTTCGTTGTGGTACACAGGCTTTTCTTTGGTTGCAGTGTGTGTGGCCTTTTCTAGTTGTGGTGTGTGGCCTCTAGAGCACTTGGGTTCCATAGCTGTGGCACCTGTGTGGCATGTGGGGTCTTAGTTTCCCGACCAGGGATAGAACCCACTTCCCCTGCATTGGAAGACGGGTTCTTAACCACTGGACCACAAGGGAAGTCCCCATATATTTGTTCTTAAGGGCTTCTAGGGAGGAGTGTTATGATTTAAAACAAAACCAGCCTCAGGGATGCTGCACTTGCTTTTCCTTCTGCATTCGTCCTCCTAAATCTTTGTCCTTCTAAAAAATTGCCCTTCTAACATTTTTCTCCTAAATCTTTGCATGGTTTTCTCCTTATCACTCATCCAAGCTCAAACACATACACAAAGAGAACTTCTTTAATCCAATGTACTAATGTACTTGTACAATGTACTTCTTTAATCTAATCTAACTCAATGTGCAGTTAGCCACTATCACCTCAGCCTTCTCTAACTCTATTTTCTTTAGCCTCACCAACATTTTAAATTGCTACCTTTATTTATCCACTTGTTTATTGTCTGTCACTATATTTTAATGAGAGCAGGGACCTCATATGTCTAGCTCACTACTTCTCTCCAATATCTAGAAAAGCACTTAGCACAGGTGCTTTAAAATGTATTTGTATTTAATATATATTTATTAAATGAGAATAAGCTTAACAAATGTGATGTAAATTATACTGACAGAATAATTTCATTGGAAATAATGAATAAAGTTTAGATGGTGTGACTGTTTCACTAGTCACAAAAAACATGAAGCAAACAAAAGTAGAAAATTCTGGGTGAATATAATATACAGATTGGTCCTTCTATGGGCCCAAACTGAGAAGATAAGTAGGTCCTAAGGGATCTCTTTCATCTGTTTTTTCTCATTTCTTTTCCTGAGATGCTCTTAATCTATGCATGGGAAAACACTTGTACACTGTGCAGTACTTTACAAACAAAAAATGTTTTTTTTCTATTACAAAGTCATCTTCTATTTGCCCTAATTTGTTGACAATGAAGAAGACAATGGCTATTTGAAAAGGAACTGTTGGACATAGATCGTCCAAAGGAGCAGCACACAGAATATCTACCATGGATCAGTGCAAGTGAAGCTTTTGAAACCACCCTATAAAATATTGCTTGTCATCCTCTTTTATCAGATGAGGAAACTGAGATTAAGGTTTTGAATAGCCTGTTCAACTGAGCTCAGTTCAATTCAGTCACTCAGTCATGTCCGACTCTTTGTGACCCCATGGATTGCAGCACGCCAGGCCTCCCTGTCTATCACCATTTCCCGGAGTTCACTCAAACTCATGTCCATTGAGTTGGTGATACCACCCAGCCATCTCATCCTTTGTCGTCCCCTTCTCCTCCTGCCCCTAATCCTTCCCAGCATCAGAGTCTTTTCCAATGAGTAAACTCTTCACATGAGGTGGCCAAAATATTGGAGTTTCAGCTTTAGCATCAGTCCTTCCAAAGAACACCCAGGATTGATCTCCTTTAGAATGGACTGGTTGGATCTCTTTGCAGTCCAAGGGACTCTCAAGAGTCTTCTCCAACACCACAGTTCAAAAGCATCAATTCTTTGTCACTCAGCTTTCTTGACAGTCCAACTTTCACATCCATANCAAAGAACACCCAGGATTGATCTCCTTTAGAATGGACTGGTTGGATCTCTTTGCAGTCCAAGGGACTCTCAAGAGTCTTCTCCAACACCACAGTTCAAAAGCATCAATTCTTTGTCACTCAGCTTTCTTGACAGTCCAACTTTCACATCCATATGTTCAAATGAAGCTAGTCTTAATTCCAAAACTAATGCTTTCTGCTATGATGTGTGGAAAACGAAACCCACTATTATGACAATCCCCACTCCTTACTCCACAAAACACACAGTAGCTAAACAGTATGGCTTGTAGCAATCACAGAATTCCTCGAAATATGGAAGATAATGCTAATCATTTGTTTCTTTTGCCTATTTGCTTTTCTCCCTGAGCTCTCATTTCCACTGTGACTCTGACTTAATTTAACATTCCCACTATGAAGACGAAAAAGAAGAAGGTAAAGAAGAGAAAAGGGAGGCAGGAAGCAAAGGCGGACAGAAGGAAGAAAACATATATTAAGGATCTGGGCACCAGGATTCTGTCATTTTTAAAATATCTTTTTTGGCTTGCTTTCCACAGACAACTGTATCTTTCATTACAGAAAATAAACCTAAAAAGAGGACCGTTTTTCTCCATTTATATCTTGCACCCTGGCTCAAGATGAATTTAGATTCTGTGTTTCTTACTATAGATAACACGTTCCTTTCAGGCAATTTCTTGCTTTTAGTTTGCTTTATATATTCCTTGCTGAACAAATTTTAACAGTGAATTTTATTTGCTATTTTCGTAAATTTTTTAGGAAACATTCATATCTTTAAGTAAGGTTAGCCAGAACTTGGGGTATGGAATGTGAAGAAAATGTGATAGAAGAAAAGAATTAGGAGATAAAATTTACTTTTAAATGGAAAACTTTGGAAAGGAGTAGATTAACTCTTTCCTCCCAATACAGCCCTTAGGAAAAGGAGAGATATAAGAGAAGTGACTGTTCCCTAAACTGGGCAGGGGCACATAGATAAGTGTGGCCATTTTAGTGTGGAATCGAAGCTTAAAATCGCAGTGTAACTGTGGCTCTTTGCTCTCAAAGACACTGTTCATCATAACAGACCCATCTTGTACTATATACTATGATTGGTTGTGTTTCTACTGAGGTTGAGGGGATTTAAAGTGTCCCTGGCCACCTGTTTGTTGGCTAACATTAAGCCATATTTGCTATTGGTCCTTCCCTGGTTGATGCTCTCTCCAGCTCTCCCTGATTATCATAACTATACACTTATATATCGGTGATTAGACTTTTATGTTATTTAAACTTTTGAGATCCTGAGTTTGTGTCTCTTTTGCATCTCTGTCCAGAGTTTAACTTTGGACCCCTGATCTCAGTTTCATAAGTTTTGACATGGACATATATCCATGTACCCATCAAATCCAGATAAGAAATATTTTTATTATCCCCCACAAATTACTTTATCCCCTTTCCAATCAATTCATCCCTTCCCTTGCTCCTAGAGCATCTACTTTCTTAATCATGTCTCTATAGATTGATTTTGCCTATTCTTGGACCTCATAAGATTGAACCAATACATTTAAATCTTTTTGTCTCATTGCATTTACTTAAAATGCTTTTGAGGTTCCTCTTTATTGTATGTGTCATTCTTTATTGTTAAGTGTTATTCTGCTGTACAAATATACCACCATTTTCTAAAATCCATCTTTCTGTTGATAGACATTGAGGTTTTTCCAGTTTGGGGTAATTTTGAAGATGGTTGCTTAGCACAACTTTGTACATTCTCTTCAGTAAATACACAGGAGTGAAATTGCTGGGTCATAAATTAGATGTGTATTCAGTTTTATTAAAAATTGCCAAACAGTTCTCCAAGTACTTGCACAAGATTTACACTCCCACCAGTAAATATAGGTGAGATCACATTCATTTACACTATCAAAAGTATTTTGAATTGTCGATCTTTTCAATTTTAGCCATTCTAAAAGGTATAATCTAATGCGAAGAGTTGACTCATTGGAAAATACTTTGATGCTGGGAAGGATTGGGGGCAGGAGAAGAAGGGGATGACCAAAGATGAGATGGCTGGATGGCATCACTGACTCAATGGACGTGAGTCTGAGTGAACTCCGGGAGTTGGTGATGGACCAGGAGGCCTGGCGTGCTGTGATTCATGGGGTCGCAAAGAGTCGGACACGACTGAGCGACTGAACTGAACTGAACTGAACTGAAAGGGTATAATGATATTGTGTTATCAATTTGATTGGATTTTCATTTGATCTAGATAACAAACTCTTGGTCAGATATATGTACAATAAAAAATATTTTTCCTGTCTGTGGTTTGTCTATTCATTTTCTTAATAGTGATTTTAAAGACTCAAAAATTTTGAAATCCAAAATATCAACTTTTCTCCTCCTATGGTTTAGTGTTGTTTGTGCCCTGTCCAGAAAATCTTTGCCTACACCAAGGTCTTAAAGATGTTTTCATACATTTTTTAAAAAATAGCACAATCTAATACAGTTTTCTTTGATGATTGAATTTTTTGCCTTAGCTGCACCATCCAGTACTGTAACCTGTAGGCATATCTAGCTATGAAGCAATTTATATGTGCCTGCAATGACATAGGAAGCTTTTTAAATTTAATTTAAATAGACAGATGTGGCTAGTAACTACTAAAGTAGATAGCAATTCAAGAAGTTTTAAGGTTGGGTTCCATATTTAGATCTATAATGAATCTAGAATTATTTTTATGTATAGAATAAAGAATCAGTTTATTTCTGTGTGTATATCCAGTTGCTGCAACAATATTCACTAAAACTACTTTTTTCTCCTTTATTTGGCACCTTGATGGAAAATCAATTGAGTGTATAATTATAGATGAAAAGGATTTTTTAATGAACTATATAAATATTGAACAATTATTCATTTAGAACCTTTATGTGCTAGGCAATGTGCTAAAATCTGGGAGAAATAGAGAGTCCTCCATTTAAGGTTCAGTTGAGATACATACTATTGCCCCTGGCCTCATTAAGATCTCAGTGCAGTTAGCAACATGCGGCAGTCACAGGGAATTGCAGTGTAGTACAATATGGTGGGAGAAATAATCTGTGCCTTGGGCATATGTAGCAGGATATATACAATCTGGATTTAGGGACAATAGTCATAGAAGGCTTTTTTAGAGGAATTGATCTCTAAGTTGAATGCTGATTAAAGTTAGTTAAAGAGTGAAAAGATGTATTTCAGGCAAAAGAAGAGGAATAAAAGCATCTAAGAAAAAATAATGTTTGAGTGCTTACCATTATCCCATGCTTTCAGTTCAGTTCAGCCGCTCAGTCGTGTCCGACTTTTTGCGACCCCATGAATTGCAGCACGCCAGGCCTCCCTGGCCTGGCCTCCCAAGATACTCCTTTTAAAACTAATTATCATCTTCATCAACACTTTAGCCAAAACCTAAAGCTACACTTTAATAACATCAAAGAATTTTAAGAGAAAGTACCAGAGGCCACAGAATTCTAGGCCCACTAAAGACTGATCAAGTTTTTAAGCCTGCGTTAAACATCACAATTGTCCACTGAATTTTGTCTTTCTTCATTTCCCTTATTTACGCTTTGACACTGGGATAAAAGTCCTGGTTTTAAAAAGGTCTAATGCTCCAGCACAAGGCCATTTCCAGGCCACATAAGGAAAAAAAGCCAGTTCACAGAGTACCTAATGAGTCCGCAAGTTATTAAGAGCTGATTGTAATAAACTAAGAATAGCGTGTAACTCACTTCCAAGCCGTTGGTGTTAGCTCTATTGTGCTGACAAGAGGGAAAGTAAACAGTCAACAAAATGATTATGACTCAGACGTAGTACACAGTAGGCTTATAGAAAGCCAGGTCTGGCTCTGTGTATCCCACATAGTTCCTCCTTATCTTGAGCTGTTTTCGAAGTCAGTTAAAGCCCTGAGATGGAAAGGTATTAAGAAACATGTAGAAAGAAACCATAATATGGTGGTCATTGGTTTAAATAGCAATCATTTGTGGAAAAAAATCCTTGCATCTAATCAGGAATGTATTTCCAATCATCTCCTAACATCACGCAGGTTACACTCAACTGTATCAAAACTAGAAAATGGATACAATACAAAAGTGATAACAATTCCTCTTAAAAGAGAATGCTGATCTTCTTTTTGATTTATAAGCAATATCTCAAATCTATAACCAAATGTCCTAAGAGAAAAATCCTGACAGCATTCACAGAGACAAACAAAAGGTGTCCCAAAAGGCGTGAGAGTCAGACTGATGACGGTGACCCTCTCGGCAGCAGCAGGGGGCGTTGGAAGGCAATGGGCAGTGTCTGTAATGTTCAGAATAGAATTATTTTGAAATTACAATTTGATACACAGCTAACAGTCGAATGGAAAAGAAAATACATTTTAAGATGTATAAGAATGTGGACAACTAACAGCTCACACACCCTACATCAGAAAGTTTGAGTTGAAAGAGACTCACAGACTTATAAAATGAACTTAAGGTTACCAAAGGGAAGGGATAGTTAGGGAGTTTGGGATGGTCATGTACACACTGCTGTATTAAAATGGATAACCAACAAGGACCTATTGTATAGCACACGAAACTCTGCTCAGTGTTATGTGGCAGCCTGGTGGCGCGGGGGGCGGGCGTGGATTTAGGGGAGGACAGAGGTGCATGTATGGCTGAGTCCCTTCAGTGTTCATCTGTGCATTGTTAATTGGCTATACTCCAGTATGAAATAAAAAGTTCAAAAGAAAAAATGCGAAAGTTTGGTTGGAAAGATATTCCAGGGGAAGAAAAAGCTAAATAAGGAAAACGTGAAAGAGGATGGTATGCCATTCAAGAAAGAATAACAGCTGATTGTAACCTATAAGAAGTGAAGAAAACTGAAAACACTTTTTTTTTCGTAGGTAAATATATATATAATATATATATAT
>SJYX01019792.1:5801-46654 GCA_006410675.1 Oreotragus oreotragus | reverse complement strand
TTCATGGGAAATAGATGGGGAAACAGTGGAAACAGTGTCAGACTTTATTTTTTGGGGCTCCAAAATCACTGTAGGTGGTGACTGCAGCCATGAAACTAAAAGATGCTTACTCCTTGGAAGAAAAGTTATGACCAACATACATAGTATATTCAAAAGCAGAGACATTACTTTGCCGATTAAGGTCCGTCTAGTCACGGCTATGGTTTTTCCTGTGTCATGTATGGATGTGAGAGTTGAACTGTGAAGAAGGCAGAGCGCCGAAGAATCGATGCTTTTGAACTGTGGTGTTGGAGAAGACTCTTGAGAGTCCCTTGGACTGCAAGGAGATCCAACCAGTCCATTCTGAAGATCAACCCTGGAATTTCTTTGGAAGGAATGATGCTAAAGCTGAAACTCCAGTACTTTGGCCACCTCATGCGAAGAGTTGAATCACTGGAAAAGACTCTGCTGCTGGGAGGGATTAGGGGCAGGAGGAGAAGGGGACGACCGAGGATGAGATGGCTGGATGGCGTCACGGACTCGATGGACGTGAGTCTGAGTGAACTCCGAGAGATGGTGATGGACAGGGAGGCCTGGCGTGCTGCGATTCATGGGGTGGCAAAGAGTCGGACACGACTGAGTGACTGAACTAAACTGAACTGAACTGATGACTAATTTAAAGTTCTAACCCAATATCTAGTTCT
The DNA here is from genome assembly GCA_006410675.1 of Oreotragus oreotragus. NCBI lineage: Eukaryota > Metazoa > Chordata > Mammalia > Artiodactyla > Bovidae > Oreotragus > Oreotragus oreotragus. The sequence goes on along the minus strand of SJYX01019792.1, from coordinate 45,971 downwards.
CAAAATATACTTGATGAATAAATGAACTAACTAGAGGATTGATTTTTGCACATATATTAATGTATGTTGTGTTTACTTAGTTCCCACTGTATCAAATCATTTATGACTTTCAGTCCCATCTTCTGATCCTTGGTCTGGAAGAGTCATCGTGTGAAGGATACAGAGAGGAAAAAAGTTTATTTCATTCTGTCAAATTAAAACAATCAAGTTGATTTAAGGTCTTTTTTTGAAGGAACTAGAAATTACGTACTCTTTAGAGTGGATATTTCCAAGATGAAAAGTAGAAAATTATAGACATCTAAGTGGAGCTAATGCATCTGTTAAAAATATGTGAACTGTTGCTTATATTTTAGAGACTTTCTTAATTTTAGTTTGAGAGTTCATATGTTGACTCATAAAAATGACCATGATGTAATGTTTACTCAGACCCTGACGCTATTTGTAAAATTTCAAGATCAGCTATATGAACAAAAGCTAATTCTACTGTGGGTTCTATAGAATATCTTTTAGCAGAGTCAAAGTGAGTTTCTTTCCACTCTACATATAAAATATCATCAGGCTCTAGATACTAGGCACCAAAAGACTGTGTGACTGGCTAGCAACATTTGCCTTTGGGGCTGACTTTAATATCAAACCAATGAGGGAACTGTGAATTTATTAGGATAAAAAGAGTTGCTTCTCTACTTGAATTTTTTGAATTGCTCCTCCTGGTCTCAACTTAGCAATCAGAATGTAAAGAATCCCACACTTACATGGGGCTGGTTTCCTTCTCATGCATATATTCCTGAATGCCATGAGTCATCAGGGGGTGCTGCCTTTGTGATGCAACTATTATGACACCCCATGATATCCCGTGATGCACCATAATGTCAAAATGCTTAATCTTAATGTGAAGTGGGTACAAAGTTCATTGCTTGAAAGTATTGGAGGAGATTACTGATCACTTACTCTGTGAGTAGCTACATTTCTAAGGGTCACTTAGTTCTTCAGCGTGATTAATATAATGTAACTATCACAATGTTAAGGTTAATAATATTTAATAACAGTCAAGTTTATTGATTTATTGTGTACTCACTACAAGTAGGATCTGTGCTATTGTTTATGTATCTTACCTAGTCTGCTTAACGGCACGTGGGTATCTTTATTCTTATTTTCAGATGAGGAATCCAGAGTCTTTCAGATATTAAGTAATTTACTATATGGTGGAATTTGTATATGAAAACTCAAATTGGTTTGAATCTCAAGTTCATACTAAGCACTCAGTCCCTATGATGCTATGTTATGTTCCACACCAGTGTAAATTATCACCCTCTAAATTTCCAACTGGAAAAAGACAAAACAATTTCCAATGTAAAGAGCCCACTTTCACTTCAAAGTGAAACACTTTTGATGATAGGTGTGCACAACTTGCATTCACCTCAATAAGAAGGGCTTCCCTGGTGGCTCTGCTGGTAAAGAATTCGCCTGCAGTGCAGGAGACCTGAGTTCGATCCTTGAGTTGGGAAGATCCCTGGAGAAGGGAAAGGCTACCCACTCCAGTATTCTGGCCTGGAGAATTCCATGGACTGTATAGTCCATGGGGTCGCAAAGAGTCAGACATGACTGAGCTACCTTCACTTTCACTTTCATTAAGAAGAAAGAGGAAGAAGGGAGGAAGAGAAGGATAAGAACAGAATCAAAACCTATGCGAGCAGAAAGATATACCAGCCTAGGCAGCAATCTGCACGCTAAACAAAATCTCCACCATCTTTTGAAATCTGCTGGTAAGAATGTGAGTCTTTCTGAATCACAATCACCTCATCCACCAAAAAAGATGACCATGCAGGCCCCTGCTTCACCCTGGAATGGGCAGGGTCATCTTTCTCATCTGATTTTCCACACTCGGTCACACCTTGTCTTCAGGTATTTCATTTACACTTGCTTCTGGGAAGACCATTGAGTGACCTCTCCATCTTTCCACAGTGCTTTCCATGATACACAGAACAAAACTAAACTGCATCCTGGTTTTTCATGGCACTCAATCCTTCTTATCTGATATAACAGACCTACTTTACTCTGCATCTGACTGTCACCTCCTTGAGCTACTGGGAACATTTAATTATCTCCCTGCATAAAATGGAGAACAAGTGAAATACACAAAATATGGTCTCAACAAATGTCCAACAGGAGCAGACATGAGTCATGACTGTTTATTTTATCCTACTAAATGTAAGGTACTATTTAGCCTATATTATTATGACATGTCATTAAAAAATATGCAACTTTAAAAAAAGTTTCCCAGAATTAGGACACATGCCACTGTGACCTACATTCCTAAAAAGAACTGTTTTACTGGAACAGTCACAGAAGAGACAGATATCTTTAGGACAAAGAAATACTTAGAACAATGCTTTTTTCTCTTCTTCAAGTCATGAAAAATCAAGTTCTGGAGTTTTGTCCATATCGAAGTTAGTCAAATTAATCAACTCTCTCCCTCTCTGTTCACTTTATCTACTTGTCATGATTAAAATGCCCTGCTAGGTTCTAAATGGACTCTAAAAAGCTCACCCATTCTGTCTTGGGATTCCAGAAGCAAAATTTTGGCCACCACTCTTCATCCAATGCCAATATGCTATCAGCAGAGATTATTCCTTTAGGTTAAATATTATTCTCCTGTAGAAATTCTCTTTTCAAAGAGTTTAGTCTAAATCGTTTTATCAGAGTGGAAAGAGAGTTTAAGAGTGAGATGAGGTTGAAGATGAATCTCTCTGGCTCCTGCCGTGATCAGCTATGTGAAGTCCTCCCTGCCTTGTAAAGCTGACATTTGTCCCTCTTGTAAAATAGGGAAAATGATACTTAGACCTCCCTAGGTTTTGAGTGAGGTGGTATTGGTAATACTTTTAGTGTATTCTACTGCCCCCCCNTGAATCTCTCTGGCTCCTGCCGTGATCAGCTATGTGAAGTCCTCCCTGCCTTGTAAAGCTGACATTTGTCCCTCTTGTAAAATAGGGAAAATGATACTTAGACCTCCCTAGGTTTTGAGTGAGGTGGTATTGGTAATACTTTTAGTGTATTCTACTGCCCCCCCTAAAAAAAAAAATCAATAAATAACTTTGACAAGGACGGGTCCCTGGGTCACAAAAAGAAGTTGGACGGGAGGCGGTTGGAAATTCTGACCACTTCACCGTAGTGGGTGGGGAAGGGCCCCTGGGTGAGATAAGGTAAATAAAGCAGCTTCTCATTAGGAGGTGGGCTCTGTAGTCATATTATGACCGTTATTGATAAAGACATCGGGCCATTGTTAAGTCACTCCTGATCTTAAGGTACTTTAACATTTTTAAATGGAATGTTTTTTCTAGTTAGTTCCTGTCTGTGGTAACACTAAGATCAACCAAAGTATATTCCGAGGATTTTCAGATGGGTTGAAAGTGAGTCTTTCTGAAATTCAGCTCCTAGCTCCCAAACTCCACTCCGGGCCCTTGTATGGATCTGGTAATTTTTTTTTCTTTTTCGGCTTGCAGCGAGAGGTTTAATTTGCACTTCCTTCCAGCGGCGCTCTGCGCTCCCGGGGGGAGGTGGGGCGCCTGGCATCCGTGTGTGGTTTTCGGGTAGTGACTTCTTCCCGGGAGGCCGCCCGCCTCCACCCTCCGCCGCGGCGTGACGTCACGGGCGATGCCCGGGTCCCCGCCCGGCCTATAAAGCGGCGGGTGCGCGCAGCACCTCCGCAATGTTCGCACACCTGGCGCCCTAGCCTGAGCCCGGGGAACCTGAGCCCGGACATCCCGCGGCGAGCTCCCGGAGCTGCCGCCAGCGCCCCGGGCTGGCCGGGCCTGCGCGCTCGGCCTCGCGGCCCCGCGCGTCCCGGCTCTCGGCCAGCGCCGCCTCTTCCCGCCCGCAGCGCCCGGCCGAGTTGCCCCAGAGACCGCGCCGCCGCCGCTCCGAGGGACCAATGAGAGCCCCGCTGCTGCCGCCGGCGCCCCTGGTGCTGTCGCTCCTCATCTTCGGCTCAGGTGAGGACATCCCGGCGCTGAGCTGCCCGCAGCTTCTCCCGCCGAGGGCAAACAGGTCGCCTCTTGGATTTTGCTGCTGCTTCTCAAAAAAAGAAAAAGAAAAAGAAGGCCGCCTCTGGGTGTCCCCCGACTCTGTCCGGTGGGAAGTAATTGACATACCGACCTCTCCTATGGAGACAGAGAAAAGAGGCCGGGTTTCTTAGAGGCTCCAGGCCAGCAGGAGGGTGCCTGAGAATCTCTGTACTCTCACTTTAGTCCAGAGGAAGGAGAGCTTAGAGATCCTGTGATCCAGACCCTTCCTTTTACAGATAAAGAAACAGAGGTCCAGAGCGGTAAAGTGATTTCCAGAGATCTTGGAGAAGAGTAGTTAAGTCCCAGACCAAGGAGTTCTACCTCCTACCTAAATTCTCTGTCTCCTCTGTCAAGTGATTTTGTTTTTACCATTCTAGAGGGCCTGGCATCGTCCCAGGGAGAAGTTCTACTTAAAAGCACCACTATAACACTGTTCTGAGACCTAAGGAATCCACCTGCCAAGCAGGAGACGCGGGTTCAAGCCCTACGTTGGGAAGATCCCCTGGAGAAGGAAATGATTAACCCACTCCAGGATTGTTGCCTGGAAAATTTCTTGAATAGAGGAGCCTGGCTTGGTACAGTCCATGGGGTCACAAAATAGTCCTGCACGATTTAGCCACTAAGCAACAAACGATAAAGCAGGGACTTGAAACTGGCCCCCAAGTCTTACCTAGTCCCTAGTTTCTTCTCTATGTGAGGGCAATAATGAGAAACAACGACAGTAAGAAAATTTATTGCCAACCACTAATGGCAACCCACTCCAGTATTCTTGCTTGGAGAATCCCATGGACTGAGGAGCTTGGTGGGCTGCAGTCCACGGGGTCACAAAGAGTCGGACACGACTGAGTGACTTTACTTACTTACTTACTATTCACATTACTTTTTACATTTGATATGCATACTCTTTTTAAAAAGGTAAGCATGTGCTAAAAAGATATTGGATTTATCTCTAGAATCTGTTTATTAAAATGGAACAGGTAACATTCTATTGTATATATATATATATGAAGTTATGGTCATATTGTTACCTCTTAAATAATTATATTACATTAATTTGCCTATTTGGCGGGTTTTTGATGTGGAAATTAATGTAGATTATCTGTGGAAAAGAAAACCTAAATGAAAGAAGCTCTGTAATTGGGACAGTTGAGTTTGCTTGTTGGCAGAGTATGAAGCAGCTTTCATAAGTGACTCAGTCACAAACAATAACACATGTGCCGTCACTGCTTTGAAGATAAACATTCCTTCCGAACAGAATTGAGTGGAGAGAAAAGGCACCCGGCTTTACTTTTTCTTTTCTCCTCTTACTCTCACTCCCATAGCCCATTATACTGCTGGATTAGACGTCAATGACACCTACTCTGGAAAAGGGGAACCATTTTCTGGGGACCACAGTGCTGACAGATTTGAGGTGACCTCAAAAAGTGAGATTTCCTCTGCAAGTGAAACGCCTCCTGGTGGCGAACTGTCCCCGGCCATCGACTATGACTATGCAGAAGAGTATGATAATGAACCACAGATATCTGGCTACATTGTAGATGATTCAGTCAGAGGTGAGTAGAGGAGAAGGTGACAGTATAGCCTATAAGATATGTGGTTTGTATGAGCAAAGCTGCTTCAAAAGAAAAGCCTCTCCAAGATCTTCCAGTGGCTTTATTGTGTGTGTGATTGTTGTGCATCCCGCTAGTTAAGCTGGAAACAGAAAGAGCTTTTATGGGCACACCCTTTGTGTCTGGAGCTCTAACAAACGTTTCATGTCTGGTAAGTCTAATCTTCACAACTTTATGAGGTAGGAATTGTTACATTTTACAGCTGTGATAACTGAAGCTTAAGAAGGTTAAGCATTTTGCTCAAAGTTCCACAGCCAGAATGAGAAACTCCAATCTGTTGGATTTCAGATACTCTGCCACATGACCACTCCCTCATGTGAGAAACCAATATAGACATCAACCAATCCCATATACTTTATATCTCAGCTTTTATAGCCACTCCCCACCACCATTTTTCTCTAAATAACTGCAGTTGGACACAAAGAGGGCTTCCCTCATAGCTCAGTTGGTAAAGAATTTGCCTGCAGTGCAGGAGACTCAGGTAAGGGAACAGAAAGATGTAATGGGAAAAGAATGAGTGGATCTTAGCCACTGTGTATTGTATTGTGACATTGGTAATAATAATAGTAATGTCACTTTCTGGAAATATTAAAGAACAAATATGCATGGATTTTATGTCACTAAAATCTCTGTTTAACCCCAAATCTCATTTGTAGTAACCTATATAATTTCCTCTCTTCTGCTGTTAACTGATTTTTCAAAAAGAGCATTTACTTAAAATGAGGGTACCAGAGTAAGAGGTCACTATTGTTCATTACTCTCATATTACTTTGGAGTTTGAGGGCAGATGAAGTCATCAGTAAATCAGATCTAAATATCCTAGGAGCATCCATTATGAAGGCAGGGTTTAAAGCGTCTTCTTTCCTGATCTTAGTTTCCCTGACTCCTCCCCTCTGTCTAGCTCCCAGAACTGGTGAAGGAATAGCAAGTGATAACATGAAGACAATGACAGGTGGGAAAAGTTTTATCAAACACTCCATTTTCCTCTCTTGCTCCACACCTCCCTTATGTGCTTTTACATAAGGTGGGAAAGGGGTCCGTCTATAATTCTTATTTTGGGAGGGGAATGAGATGAGACCATTAAGAAATTTTTCTGTTAAAGATGTTTCAAGTTAGCATTTCATAAGGCCAAATGAATTGATGGTGATGAATGAAAATGGTTAGGGGTCAAAATTACAATGCACTGTAAAATACAGTGAAAAATGATCCATGAAGATAATGTCTATTGTAACACTTCAGCATAGTGACTATCTCTGTTTAAAATTTGTAATGTATCTGTAAAGTGCTGTAATATCGATTTAAAATGTTTCTGTTAGAGGAACTGTTCTAATTTGGGGTACTTTTCTTATCATTAGAAGGAAGTTTCAACACAAAAATTGCAGAGCCACCTATTAAACATTGTTCCTAATTTGACTGTTCTTAATGTCTATATAATGACTGCTAAAATACTCAAAGTATTTAATTTTTCATTACCTTAATCACAGGACTCCAGCTTTGCTACCCTTCCTTATGTTTCTAGAGTTCTCTATTTACTGGGCACTGCAGAACCATTATGACTAACTTTATTATGACTTTATGACTCTATTCTCTGGGCTCACTGAATACTTGCTCAGCTAAACCTATGCAGAGATCAGTAAAACAAAATGCACAGCTCTAACATAGAAACTCCTCCTTCCTATATTTAATGTGTGAGTAAACTATACCCTGCATAGCTATAACACTGAACAAAGGTTTCTGTGAATCTGAAGAGTTAGGATGAACCCATGAAGCATCAAGTACAAATATTTCTGGACTTCTGTTTTTCAAATAGATTGATCACAGAAATTAGCCCCCAGAAAGTATCAATTAATTATAATCTGTTGTAATCTGGGAGTTGAAGAAAGTTAACTCTAATATATAATTCTGTTTCCTCCACCTCAGGTAATACACACCAATTCCCAACTATGAAAACACAAGACTGATATGAGTAAAGAAAATCGCCAAATATACTCAAACCCCGCTTTAATTAATGGAGCTGAGCTTTTCTCAGAGAAAACATAATATAATTGGGTATAAATAGGCTTTAACATTCCAGCACTGCCATTTTCTAGCTACTATCTTAGTGCAATTTACTTGTCTTTACTCGACTCAACTTTTTCTCATCTGTATCATGTGGGTAGTAACAATATATTCAAGTGTGATTTGGGTTTAATTAAATTAATGCTTGTTACCAAGAACCTGGTATGTATTAAAGTAAAAACAAATGTTTAAAATATTTCATGGATTTTTTTAGACAAGTAACTCCTATTATTCCTGTTATCAGTAATAATAATACTGATACAAATAAATCAAAATATGTTTTTAAGCTAATAAAATAACAGATGTGTTCAAATTCTAAGTGCCACATAATACAGATATTGTCTTTGTTCAATTATTGTATATGAGTTGTGTTTAAAAATGAGACTGATATGGCTGTTACCCTGTGAACTTTCACTGCTAGGACATTTTTCTCTCCTGTCTTCAAAATGGTGTTCCACATAAAGAGAGACTTCTGTCAATAAATCTTTTCTTTTCTTTTTTATTTTTTTAGTTGAACAGGTAGTTAAGCCTAAGAAAAACAAAACGGAAAGTGAAAAGACTTCAGATAAACCCAAGAGAAAGAAAAAGGGAGGCAAAAATGGAAAAAATCGAAGAAACAGAAAGAGGAAAAATCTGTGTGATACAGAATTTCAAAATTTCTGCATTCATGGAAAATGCACATTTTTAGAGCAACTGGAAACAGTATCATGCCAGTAAGTTGCCCTAAATCATATGGAATTCTATATTTCTAACACTGTGTATGAAATCCCTAATTGCAAAAAACTTTTTTTTTTTTTCAATATATAAACCAAGAGTTGGAAAACTTCCTTAAAGAAGCAGATATGAAATATTTTGGGTGTTGTGGGTCAAGATTATGTACGATTATCATATAACCAATTAAAACATAGCCATTTAAAACTGTAAAAAAAAAAAAAAAAAAACATTTTTCAGCTTGTGTGCTATAAAAGACCTAGCAAATGGCCAGATTTGACCTGTGGGCAATAGTTGGCTGAACCCTGGTGGAAATCATCATTTTGCAATATATATTTTACAAAACCTCTTGGTAAAAAAGGAACTAAGATAGTTTTCACTTAATGTTGTTCTTGCTTCCTTCCCCCTAAAAGCTGCTAGCACATTAAATGGTAGTGGAATGTATTAGCTGCATAACAAGCCACTGAATTCATCAGCTGGTCATACAAGGAGCACAAAGAATGAAAAGGCGTGTCCTCTTGGAACATCACACCCAGACTAATCTCAACTTGTTCTTATACTAATAGACCTTAGGCGAGAATCCATTCTACAGCTCATCATTTTGAAATACAGATTAATGCCTGGACTGATTTTTTGAAAGCTAGAATTAATGATGGTTTGTGATCTGGAAAGTAAATGTAAAATTTATTGGAATCTTTTCAGTGATATTAATTTTAAAATGTGGGTTATTTGCAGATGTTATCCAGAGTACTTTGGTGAACGATGTGGGGAGAAGTCCATGAAGACTCAGGGCATGGTCGACAGTGATTTATCAAAAATTGCTTTAGCAGCTATAGCTGCTTTCGTCTCCGCCATGACCTTCACAGCTATTGCTGTTGTTATTACAATCCTGTAAGTAAGGCATGTCTTTAAAATCCCTAATAAAGTAATGCCAGGTTTATTTTTTTCAGGATTTCTATCTTAATGTGGTATCATATTTTATGTGAGTTATTCTGTTAGTGGTACGTGATATTTGGCCATATCTTTACATTTTATTGTCAGTTCGCAGAATATGGTTAAGTGCATTCCTTTGGCCACCATTGAAGCTTAACATATGAACCCCTTTCTTGCACTTAAAAATTGATGGTTTTGTTTCATGTTATATGTCTACTCATGGCTACTTCTGAATCTCAGATTGTTGATATCTTCTATTAGTATATTAAGCTTAAGCAAGCTTCCCAGAAGCTAATTAAGAACTAGGTTGTCAGAGACATAGCTTTGATACTAAAAATTAACAAAGAGCTTCAAACCAGGAGCCAAGAAAAGATGTCTTCTGCTTCTGTCAGAATGCAGAATTCTGAGTTAGGAATTTGATAGCATGGTACTGACTTATTACAGCTTATGCCTATTTTGTTATTGTCAAATGCAACATGGGAATTCAATTGCTAAAAAACAAAATAAAACATTTCCTCCATATGGCATGGCGTAGGAAGCAGGGACAATTCTCTTACTGTTTCATTCTAGCAGTATCTTCCCTGTGCTCATAATAACAGATCACTTACTTCACTTCATGACCAATGAATGTTAGCACTAGACTGTCTTAGGTAGTAGCCACTGGTGGGTATGTAAAAATGGCATTGTCTGTCAAACAAAAGTCAGTAGATTAAGGAGCTTCGGGGAGGGTGTGAATGGCTCTGTAATGACTCATGTGCTACTGGAGCTTGGGAAAAGCAAGACTCATTATTCTAATTTTAGGTCTTGGTAAATTACTTTTAACAACTGGATTGTATACATGATCTACTACTCCTGCCATTCAGGAAACAAGGAATTATCTTCTGTCATTGTTTACTATTAGCTTACACTCAGATCAGCTAATGATAAAATGCTAGGTAAAACACAATTTTATGATGCACTTAAAGTTTGATGTGTGGTTTAAATTTGTTTGGCACATCCGAGAAATTATTTCGGTCTGTTGGTACCTCAAGCCCAATATGATATGCAAATGTGTTTAGGAAAAATACACTCAGACACCATTATTATTTGATGTAGAATTACAGAAGAAGAAACTGCCAGTTAGGGAAGATGTTTTGAAATAATTATTCAAAAACTCATAATTATTCAAGTTGAAAGATTTAATAATCTTTTGGAAAAGTATGGAAAAACTTTGTCATGTTTTCCTTTCCTCTTGTATTCTTCCCTGTATTTGAAACACATCGCAAATACCAGCCTAAGACCACAGTTGCTGCTTTTTCATAACTGAAATCAGTTTTTTCCCAAACATCACAACTAAAGTTCTTAAGATTTTAATAATAACATTTAGTAGATAAAAAAGCTAATAAAAATTGAATTGCTTGAACAACATTTCAGACCATTGAGTTTTTTGGTATCAGGTAGTAACAAATAAAATTAGAAATATTTATTATATTTAGAAGTAAAATCAATTTGTTTTCAAGCCTGTATAAAAAAACAAAACCTAAGCATTTACATTAGTTTGTGCAAGCATACAGCCCTTCTGTGGTAAAACTTTACTATCTTTTTCCAGTTGTGCTGTTTTGGGGGAAAATATGGATATATTTCATGCCTTCTAAAAATTTGCATCCCAATGCACATTTGTTTAAATCTCAGTACTTTGGAAATATGTTTATATAAAATCAACATAAAGATTCCCTTGAAAGAACATTGGTGATACTTTTTAGCTGGCTTTAGTTTTGGGTTTGGTGGAGTGGTCTGTAAGTGTACAGTGGTCTATAAGGACTCATGAAAGAAATTCCCAGTGCTCATGAAACCCCAGTCGATGTATATATGAATAGAACTTTGATGACAGTAAAATATCTTGTTCTCTGAAGGCTTCGAAGACGATACCTCAGGGGATATGAAGGTGTCGCTGAAGAACGAAAGAAACTTCGACAAGAAAATGGAAATGCACACACTGTAGCATAACTGAAGGTATTATTGCAGGTTGGAGTTTTAAAAGATATCTTTAAGTAATATTTTACAGTTTCAAAAACATAACATCTATTGTCTGAAGAAAAATGAGAGAAGCAAGTTTTCTTAATGGTACACTGTGAACATTGGCTACACAAAAGTGTTATTCTTTCAGCTTGAGTTGCAGTTCCATACTGAGAATGGACCATGTCCTTACTATTCTAAGTGATAGAAAAATGAAGGAGACACAAATTCTGTTCTCAAAGAGCTTAGTGTTTTGAAGATAGAAAAAAAAATGCAAGAAACGAGCATATCAGGGGGAGTAAAATATATGTCATAAAAAAGGAACTAATGGAATATGAGGAGTTTCCAGTGAAGGAGGGATAGAATCCAGTGGGCTGCATTTAAGGAGCAGAAAAAGATGTGATAGAGGATGGCATTGGAAGTGAGCCTCAAAGAGCTGATGAGACCGAGACAAGTGATTATAAGTGGAAAGGAAGATCAGTAGTGTGAGATGGGCTAGACTATTTTAGAAAGGTTTGAAAGATGACCTAGTTCAAATGGTGTTGGAGAAGATAAGGTTGAACTGATAGGCTGAGCTCACATGGTGGAGAGCCAGCATCGGGGCACCTGCACTACAAATGTGAGGAAGCAGAAACAGCAGTGGGATATCCTTGCACAGAAAAGAAGTAGGAATGGAGAGGGGCTCACACTTGAGAGGTAACTTGGTTAGTGTACAGACTGTAGTTCTTTTTTTTTTTTTTTAATTTTTGTAAAGAGAGAGAGCTGAGCATGTTGTATGGAGAAAGTGTGGAGAGGGATATTTTGTTGATAACTCAAGTCAACAGCTGATGAAACAGACTTCCACAGGAAGGAGGAGGAAAGGAGATCAAGGACACTCTTAATGTCAGTCAAAAGAAGGAACTCCATTTCCTCAGACATTTTGGAAACATCCTCAAGTTATTGGGTTGGCCAAAAAGTATGTTAGGACTTTTCCTTAATCTTACAGAAAAACTCGAATGCACTTTTTGGCCAGTCCAATATTATTTTTTGCCTTCAATTGCTCTAAGAATTACTTGAGATACTTGCTAAATATGCATGTTTCTAAGCCAAATCCTAAATCTACTAAATATGCAGTTCCATTTTTTATTAACATTCCAGGTGCTTGGAGAACACTATCTTTAGCATTGGTTAAGTACAGGCATTGTTGTTCTGAGCCTATTACAGAATTAGCTCAGTAAGTCATGAAATAGATAATTATCCATGCTGATGCTGTACTCAATACTTATTCATCAAAAGTTATTAGTGAATTGGCTTAATGTTCTGAAGCTAAAGTCACCAGCATGAATAAGAGTTTATTTTTGGTTGTTTAGTGCAATTGAAATTTCTCAAAGGAGGTCTGGAATGACTTTAGGAAAAGGAATATGCTGTGTTGGCACATTGTGGCTGCCTATTAACTGGTAGCTACTATTATTATGCCCTTGGTACTAATTATCCTAAATTAACTGTATATCATAAATATACTGAGCCACTTAATCTTTGTTTTTAATTATGTCCGCTTCATAGATTTGGTTAGGAAAACTATTTCTCATCACTATTCTCAGTGCTGTAATTTTAATAAACAGAATTTGATGAAACAGGTTTGAACACACAAACTTCTACCCAAGTATGCATATAACTGAAGCAGATGTGAAAGACAGATTCAAGTCAGAAGGGCTAGTTTATCTCTGGAAAGCTTTTAGCACTTTCCACAAGACATCCTAGGGGGAAAAAAATTGGCAGAAATTCTGATTGATGATTATTCTTTGACCTTATCTCAAAGCTATGTTGGAATTGGGCTGTCTCTAACAGTTCATTTTATTTTCCAACAGGGTATCAGATCGGAGTCACTGCCAAGTCACAGCTGCAAGTGATACATTGGTTCTTCTTTTCAGCGAATCCTAAGAAAACAGAACCTTTTCGTTCTGATGGTTTTAAACTTTCAATTGTCACTTTTTAATGCTAAGTCTTATTTCTGTACATAAAGATGCATGGAGATAAAAACTATTTTTTCAAGTTGTAAATAATTTATTTAATATTTAATGGAAGTGTATTTATTTTATAGTTCATTAAACTTTTTTTTTTAATCAAACAGATTGAGAGTTTGAATGTGACTTTTGAGATTGTAAGATTTTAGGGTATTTGTCTAACATTTAAATGATCATTTTAAAAGGGGTTCCTTCCCTTTTTTTTTTTTTTTTTTTTTTACTGTTTTGATGTTTGTTTTCAAAACTTAACTATTTTCTTAAAAAGTACTCTTAATGGGAAAATTATTAACTCGAGTCACTTAGTCCTCTCACAGATACTGATGTCCCAGACTGCTCTTTCTTATTCCACATAGAACTTATTGCAAGTCCAATAAATTATAAAAGCTTCTAAAATCAACATGTGGCATAGCTTCTCTGGTACAGTAGACATAGATATTATAAAAGAGAGAAAATATATTGTCCTTCATCATCGTCACCATAAACAAGAAAGGAATAAGGCTTGAACATGGCCTTTTGCATGAACCAGGAAGTATTTAGATTTGAGACTTCTTTCCCTAATATCATGACATAAATGTATAAAGCATTTAAAACCCACTCTTCTTTTTCTCCACTTGCTACTCTTTTCTTACATTATTTTAAACAAATACATGTGTATTTCTGGTGAATGTTCTTTCAAAAGCATTAAGGTTGTGGAATGATTCACAGTCATCCCTGGCTGGTCAACTAAGTGACCTGAGTGAAAAACAAAATAAGCTTTCTGTTGTGCAGGGTGTATTTTAAGAATATTCACCAGTAATAAGCATATTCCCAGCAATCATCTCATGGAATTTCATGGATGAAAGGTGCCTCAAATATCAACACTTCCATCTGTCTCTAACATGCATGTGGTTGCTCAGTCGTGTCCTACTCTTTGTGATCCTTTGGACTGTAGCCCTCCAGGCTCCTCTGTGCATGGAATTTTTCAGGCAAGAATGCTGGAGTGGGTTGCCATTTCCTCCTCCGGGTAATCTTTCCGACCCAGGGATTGAACCCATGTCTCCTGCAACTCTGGCATTACAGGCAGATGGATTCTACACCTACTGAGCCACTGGGATTTCCAAATCCTTGCCCAGTGATCATCTAACCAATTGGCTTCCAGTCTTACACATTATTAATTGAGTTTTAAATCTCAAAGTGGCAATCCTCACCCCAACCCTGTCACTCTCCTCACAGTTTCTGACTTAAATGGTCAGAGGTGGGTCATCGGTCTCTGTATTTTTTAAAGATTCCTATTTACAATCAGTGTTGAGAACCTCTGGTTCACCTCTGTGTGCACATCTAAAGTATACATTTTCCTCAGCATCAGTTACTGATTCTTTATTGTTGATGACTCAAATATAGTGCTAGGGATATAAGACAAAAAAGCCTTTATTTTGGGACATTTACCACCAAACTGCTGGGAGAGTATGTCTTGTCAATACAGTGCAGTAAATAGCTGGATTAAGATATGTACCAGGAATTCATAGGATTTAGAGGCACTCTTATCCAGACCAGGTTGACTGGGGCAGGAAGGGTTTCTTGAAGAGGGCCCACCTGAGATAATCTTTGAAGGGTGAGTAGAAGTTACATAGAGACACCATTAGAGTCACAAGTAAATTACAAAGTCATCAAACTGTATGCCTCAAAAAGGAAAACATATAAAGTAGCTCAGGATTACTGAAACAAAGGGTAAAGCCAAGAGAGTCTATAAAGGAAGTTGGAGTGGGCAGAGCAGGGGCACACAGGGCACTTAACTTACACTCTAAGTTAAATGAGGAACCACTGAAGCCAGCTGATCAAGGATAGTACTGATCATTTGTATTTCAAGTAGGTTAACAGTCAACCATATGGTGAAAGTAAAGCCCAAAGCCAGAGGCAGGAACATTAGCTTGGAAGCAGTTGAAATATTGCAAGAGTGAAAAGAAAAACTATTGAAGTTGGGAAGTTAAGGGAGGGAATGAGAAACCCAACATGTATTTGGACACTATAGATTGAAAAAAACAAAAATAAGGTGATGTATTATTGCAAACAAAGCAGAGGGAAGAAGATAGTGAGAGGAGAGAAGAAATCTGGAGTGGCCTTCAGGTTCCTGGCTTTAGTTGCTAGGGAGATAGTGACACAATTTTAAGTAGCCACCTCTTGAACTAGCTTATTGAATATTCTAAAAGAAAAGCATGGCTTTTTAGTTACACTCGAATGAAGAATGTCTCTTCTGTATTTCATAAAATCATCCTTTCTAGTTTTTAATGGATTTGTGAAGAAATGAGTACCAGCCTGAACAATCAGTCAACTTAATCAACACTGGCCCTCACCTCCCAGCTGAAATTGAGCAGATAAGAGGAAAAACTAGGTCTACAAGTGTGATAATAAGTGAAGCTTTGGATCTGTTGAGTTTGAGATGTCAGGAGATATCTATTAATAGGAAGCAGTTGGATATACAAGTTTGAAATCCAGTGAGGTGAAGAATTATACATTGAGTGTTGTCAAAATATATATGTTGTAACTGAAGCCACAAAATGCTCAAGATTATCAAATGAAGTGCTAATGATTTTTCAGAAAAGTATATTTGAATTGAAAAATCTCAGTTGTCACCAAACACTGTGGGAAGGATGACTCAGGCTACCATAGTCACTGTGAAGGTTCTAGGCAATTTCCTATTATTCCATGTAATTTCTTAGTCCTTAAAACAAAATAAAAGTTTATTGAACCATTACAGGCGAAGATGGAAAAGTGCTATAGAGTCAGCAAAAAAAAAAGACCTGGAGCTGACTGTGGCTCAGATCACGAGCTCCTTACTGCAAAATTCAGACTTAAATTGAAGAAAGTAGGGAAAACCACTAGGCCATTCAGGTATGACTTAAATCAGATCCCATATGATTATACAGTGGAAGTGACAAATAGATTCAAGGGATTAGATCTGATAGACCAAGTGTCTGAAGACTATAGATAGAGGTTTGTAACACTGTACAGGAGACAGTGACCAAAACCATCCCCAAGAAAAAGAAATGCAAAAGGCAAAACCGTTGTCTGAGGAAGCCTTACAAATAGCAGAGTAAAGAAGAGAAGCAAAAGGCAAAGGAGAAAAAAAGAAAGACATACCCATCTGAATGCAGAGTTCCAAAGAACAACAAGGAAAGATAAGAAAGCCTTCTTTAGTGATCAATGCAAAGGAATAGAAGGAAACAATAGAATGGGAAAGACTAGCAATCTCTTCAAAAAAGTTAAGAGATACCAAGGGAAGATTTCATGCAAAGATGAGCACCAAAAGGACAAAAATGATATGGACCTAACAGAAGCCAAAGATTTTAAGTGGCAAGAATACACAGAACTATACAAAAAAGTCTTAATGATCCAGATAATCACAACGTTGTGATCATTTACCTACAGCCAAACATTCTGGGATGTGACGTCAAGAGGGAAGTATTATTACAAACAAAGCTAGTGGAGGTAATGGAATTCCAGCTGAGCTGTTTTAAATCCTAAAACGTGATGCTGTGAAAGTGTTCCAGTCAATATGCCAGCAAATTTGGAAAACTCAACAGTGGCCGCAAGACTGGAAAAGGTCAGTTTTCATTCCAATCCCAAAGAAGAACAATGCCAAAGAATGTTCAAAGTACCACACAATTACACTCATCTCACGCACTAGCAAGTCATGCTCAAAATCCTTCAAGCTAGGCTTCAACAGTATGTGAACTGAGAATTTTCAGAGATGCAAGCTGGATTTAGAAAAGGCAGAGGAACCAGAGAACAAATTGCCAACATCCACTGAATTATAGGGAAAATCAAGAGAGTTCCAGAAAAACATCTGCTTTTGCTTTATTGACTGCACCAAAGCCTTTGACTGTGTGCATCATGACAAACTGTGGAAAGTTCCTCAAGAGGTGAGAATACCAGACCACGTGACCTGCCTCCAGAGAAACCTGTATGCAGGTCAAAAAGCATCAGTTAAAACTAGACATGGAACAATAGTTCAGTTCAGTCGCTCAGTTGTGTCTGACTCTTTGCGACCTCATGAACTACAGCATGCTAGGCCTCCCTGTCTATCACCAACTCCCAGGGTTCACACAAACCCATGTCCATCGAGTTGGTGATGCCATCCAACCATTTCACCTTCTGTCGTCCCCTTCTCCTCCTGTCCTCAATCTATCTCAGCATCAGCGTCTTTTCAAATGAGTCAGTTCTTTGCATCAGGTGACCAAAGTATTTGAGTTTCAGCTTCAACATCAATCCTATCAATGAACACCCAGGACTGATCTCCTTTAGGATAGACTGGTTGGATTTCCTTGCAGTCCAAGGACAACAGACTGGTTCCAAATTGTGAAAGGAGTGAGTCAAGGCTGTATTTTGTCACCCTGCTTATTTAACTTATATGCAGAGTACATCATGTAAAATGCCAGACTGGGTGAAGGACAAGCTGGAATCAAGACTGCTGGGAGAAATATCAATAACCTCAGATATGCAGATGACACCACCCTTATGGCATAAAACAAGGAGCAGCAAAAGAGTCTCCTGATGAAGGAGAAAGAGGAGAGTGAAAAAGCTGGCTTAAAACTCAACATTCAGAAAGCTGAGATCATGGCATCTGGTCCCATCACTTCATGGCAAATAGATGGGGAAACAATGACAGTCTTTTTTTTCTTGGGCTCCAAAATCACTGAAGACAGTGACTGTAGCCATGCAATTAAAAGACATGTGATACCTAGAGGCAAAGTTATGACAAACCCAGGCAACATATTAAAAAGCAAAGACATCACTTTGCCAACAAAGATCCATGTAGTCAAAGCTGTGGTTTTTCCAGGTGTCTTAAAAAGATGTGAAAGTTGGACCATAAGGTTAAGTGCTGAAAAATTGCTTTTGAACTGTGGTGCGGGAGAATAATCTTGAGAGTCTCTTGGACAACAAAGAGTTCAAACTAGTCCATTCTAATCAACCCAGAACATTTATTGGAAGAACTGTTGCTGAAGCTGAAGTTCCAATACTTTGGCCACTTCATGCAAACAGTGGACTCATTGGAAAAGATCCTAATTTGGGGAAAGATTGAATGCAAGAGGAGAAGGAGGTGACAGAGCATGAGATGGTTGGATGGCATCACCGATTCAATGGACACGAATCTGAGCAAACTCCAGGAGAGAGTGAAGGACAGTGAAACTTGGTGGGCTGCAGGCCACAGGGTCACAAAAGGGTGCCTGGTGGGCTGCACTCCATGGGGTAGCAAAGAGTCAGACACGACTGAGTGACTAATATAAAAATAATGACACTTATTTTCTTCTGTGACTCAGAAATCGACATAATTATTTAGTAATATTTTGTGTGAATATTTTCACCTTAACCTCTAATCTCTCAAAACTCACACATGCAAACATATCTGTACTATGTTCATTTAATCATTAATGTAATAAATATTTACTGCTGCTGCTGCTGCTGCTGTCGTGTCCGACTCTGTGCGACCCCATAGACGGAGGCCCATCAGGCTCCACTGTCTCTGGGATTCTCCAGGCAAGAGCACTGGAGTGAGTTGCCATTTCCTGCTCCAATGCATGAAAGTGAAAAGTGAAAGTGAAGTCACTCAGTCTTGTCCGACTCTTAGTGACCCCATGGACTGCAGCCTACCAGGCTCCTCTGTCCATGGGATTTTCCAGGCAAGAGTACTGGAGTGAGGTGCCATATTTACTGAGCATCTGCTATAACCACAGTGATGGTTTGCACAGGGCAATCCAAGCTTCCTCCAGGACTCTCTGGAGAGACCAAGTGTATCATAAACAGCTCTGGATATATGTGTGTGCATGCTGATAGTGAGGTGGTTGGCAGCCTAGATCACTGTGCAATACAATTAGAACCTTTTTTTTTTTTTTAAGGAAAACAAAAACTGTTTTATGCCTGGACACTAACATAAAAGTTCTTCAGTGAAAAATTATCTTAAAGAAGATTTCAAATTACTTATAATCTAATGAAAATGTTTTATTTGTCAAAATCTGTGAGGCATAGCTAAAATGGTACTTAATAGACAGTTTGTAGATTTAAAGTATATTTATTAGAAAATAAGAAAATCTTAAAAGGGACACAACTTAAGCTAAATATTTAACTCAAAATTTAGAAAAAGATCAATAGAATAAACCCAAGGAACATAAGAATAAAAATATTAAAATAAGGGAAGAAACAGGTTTTCAGTATTTGTGTACAAATGTGAGAGTTGGATCATAAAGAAGGCTGAGTGCCAAAGAATTGATGTTTATTAATGTCACTTTTTTGCAAAAATAGAAAGATGGATAATGTTGGCCACCAGTTAAAGATTACTGGTTGGAGATTAGCCTGGAACTGCCATTATAATAACACTTGATCAGATTAAAGATAAATATACCCCGTTACCCAGAGTGAACATATTTCTGAGACACGGAGACCCACCAAGGAACTTGCATGAGGATGTTCATTGTTGTGTTGTTTATGATGGGGACTTAGAAGCAATCTAGGGGTCTACTACTTGATAATGGAAAAGTCAAATGTGAGTGCACCCTGGAATATTCAGTGCAGCTATGAGAAATATGAGATACCCTCCTAGTAGTAGGGGTAGATTGTTTTATAATGTAAAAATTTTTTTAAAGATAACACTCAAGCAAATAAGATATAAACCAAGACAGTTCACATTTCTTTATGTTAATTAAATATACATTTTACAAATATCACATATTATATTAATATTTATGTTAATTAAAAATAAAAGGTCACATGAAACATAAGAATGGTTACCTAGTAGGGAAAGGTGAATAGGAGCAGGGAAGTTACACTATGCTGTGCTGTCTTAGGTACAATATTGGAAGGGAGAGAGGACAGACATTAGCAGCCTTCACTTCTGGTTAACGCAAAAGCTGTATTTCTGAGGCTATTAAATTTATTTCCACAGGGCCTAGTGAAAAGTGAGTTGTGAGTGATGTACACCTCATTCATTCCCTGTTATCTGGGAACCCTACTCCCATATCACATTGCCACAGAGGCAAAGTGACTTCCCCTCAGTACTGTAATTTTTCCACTTTTTCTTCTGCCTTCTTATTTGATTCTCCCTCAGATAAGATGTCAAATGTGATGACTTACCTACTTGGTGAATTAGTAGTAGGCAAAAATCCCTTGGCCCTTGGTTATCAAAGTGAAAGTGTTAGTCGCTCAGTTGTGTCTGACTCTTTGCGACCCCATGGACTGTAGCCCACCAGGCTCCTCCGTCCATGGAATTCTCCAGGCAAGGATACTGGAGTGGGTACCCATTTCCTTCTCCAGGGGTTCTTCCCAATCCAGGGACTGAACCCAGGTCTCCTACATTCAGGCAGATTCTTTACCATCCAAGCCACCAGGGAAGCCCTTGGTTGTTGAAAGTGTTGCCACTGACTTGCAGAGATGAGGCTCCCATACCTGCCAACCTTCACCCTCTTCCTTCTGTTATGACTGTGAGCAAGCAGGCTGAACTTCATTCAGTTTCTCTGCCTGTGAATAGGCCAGCTGTGTCCGTATCGTTAGTCCTGCCTTTCTTTAATTAATAAAGGAGGAAGCAGCCCCATCTGAGGCTCAGATGCTACTACCATTGTTCAGAAGGTTTACCATTAATTCTCTGGGCCAATTTGACTACCCTTTTCTATTTTCAGTTGTTAAGGAGCCTGAAGGGAAGAGGAAAGAATGACGGGAATCTCAAATCTCCATTTGCTGAATTTTTCACTCTAAAAGGTTAACTATGGGACCCTTTGGGATCACAAAATCTTGTGAAAATAAATAAAAGGTTTCCGCATCCATTCATACTTTCTTTTTGTTTCCCACATAAGCCTTCAAGCTAATTTTTTAACCATGCAAGAGTCCATGGGTGAGGATTAAGAAACGCTGGGTTTAAATACTTTAAAAGGTCCTGTGTTCCTCAATATTTTTAACTCTCCAATGCACTCAGAAGTTATCTGGTATTCTCAAAAACTCAACTCTGATTCTAGGGGTTTGTAAGCAAATAAAAACTCCTTTAACCCTAGTCCTAACGCTTCCACAGAACATGAGAATGCTTAGTGCAACCACAAGAAGCAGGTTTCTCCATTTATGGGGAGAGAGTTGGAGGAAATTTCCAAGACTAGGGAAAAAGTAAATGAGTTTAGCAGTTTAGAGTACCAAGAAAGGAATGATATGAAGGAGGAAATAAATGCAGAAAGATGGGCAGGATAAGAATGATGCTGGACTCAGGAACCATAGAGAAGCTCTTCCTTATATTAAATACTACTGAAAATGTGCAAAGTACCTTGTTGTGAAGAGTAACAGGGATGGGCAAACAACCGGAGATCAGGAGGGCCAACTTGAACCCTTGTAGAGGCCCCAAACAAAGGCCCTTGAAGTTCTGTATGAATCAATGAGTTCTTTCTACATCCATGCTTCTCTTTTCCAATTTATTTGGTGCCTATTCTTATCAGGTAGAAAGAATTCCTGAACTTTTTTTTTCAGTCAGTTTGAAAGGGACTTCCCTGGTGGTTCAGACAGTAAAGAATCTGCCTGCAATGCAGGAGATCCAAGTTTGATCCCTGGGTTTGGGAAAATCCCCTAGAAAAGGGAATGGCAGTCCACTACAGTATTCTTGCCTGGAGAATCCCATGGAGAGCCTGGCAGTCTGCAGTCCTTAGGGTCATAAAGAGCTGCACATGACTGAGCGACTAACATTTTCTTTCACTTTTTTTTCTTGCAGACTTCTTATTTTACTGCCTGAAGATTTGATGGAAATCATGCTTCGCTCTGATAACTGGATATACACCTAGATAGAATGAATTTATGAAAAAGAATCTTGCTTATACAGATATGGTACTATTTAAAGAACATTTTATGTTATATGAGTTTAGCATCACACACACATGAATATAGCATGAATGTTCATACACACACCAATTATTGGGACTCACTTTATCTCAGAAATATTAATATGTGCTATAGGATAAGGCATTGTATAGCTATGTGATCTTTACCCATGAAGGGGGAGGACATGTCAACAAAGGCCTTATTTCAGGACATTGGCTCCTATGGGCTCTACCTACAATCCATGTAAACAGTAATTAACACAAGTAATTAATTAAAATATTCTGGGATTCCAAGAATGGCCTGATATTGGTGAGGCACTAATTCTCAGGTATTTCTCTTAGTCAGGGTTACCTGCAAATGACTTGGCAGACTGCCTGTTGGATTCCCAAGCACATGACTCATTCCATGAAGGCTTTTAGAGCTAATAGCTTCAGTGCAGGAAACAAGGACCAGAGCCGGGGCTCATTCAGTAGCCTTCAATGAGAAACAGACATAGAGAATAGACTAATGGACATGGGGAGAGGGGAGGAGAGGGTAAGATATATGGAAAGAGTAACATGGAAACTTATTCACACACACATGAATATAGCATGAATGTTCATACACACACCAATTATTGGGACTCACTTTATCTCAGAAATATTAATATGTGCTATAGGATAAGGCATTGTATAGCTATGTGATCTTTACCCATGAAGGGGGAGGACATGTCAACAAAGGCCTTATTTCAGGACATTGGCTCCTATGGGCTCTACCTACAATCCATGTAAACAGTAATTAACACAAGTAATTAATTAAAATATTCTGGGATTCCAAGAATGGCCTGATATTGGTGAGGCACTAATTCTCAGGTATTTCTCTTAGTCAGGGTTACCTGCAAATGACTTGGCAGACTGCCTGTTGGATTCCCAAGCACATGACTCATTCCATGAAGGCTTTTAGAGCTAATAGCTTCAGTGCAGGAAACAAGGACCAGAGCCGGGGCTCATTCAGTAGCCTTCAATGAGAAACAGACATAGAGAATAGACTAATGGACATGGGGAGAGGGGAGGAGAGGGTAAGATATATGGAAAGAGTAACATGGAAACTTACATTACCATATGTGAAATAGATAGACAATGGGAATTTGTTGTATGGCTTAGAAAACTCAAACAGGGCCTCTATATCAACCTAGAGGGGTGGGATGGGGAGGGAGATGGGAGGGAGGTTCAAAAGGGAGGGGGTATATGTATATCTATGGCTGATTCATGTTGAGGTTTGACAGAAAACAGCAAAATTCTGTAAAGCAATTATCCTTNACCATATGTGAAATAGATAGACAATGGGAATTTGTTGTATGGCTTAGAAAACTCAAACAGGGCCTCTATATCAACCTAGAGGGGTGGGATGGGGAGGGAGATGGGAGGGAGGTTCAAAAGGGAGGGGGTATATGTATATCTATGGCTGATTCATGTTGAGGTTTGACAGAAAACAGCAAAATTCTGTAAAGCAATTATCCTTCAATACAAAATAAATTGGGGCAGGATTTGATTAGAGACAAATCGTGGGTAAGGAAAATGAAATACTACCTAATTCAGTCCCAATCAGCTGATCTGTCACTCAGATCTTCAGAGGACTTCCCAGAGACCAAGCTGCTGAGTGTGCTGAGCCCTACAGGTATGGCGGCACCTGTGCTCACTGATGGGGTCTGTGTGGTGAGAAGGGGCTTTAGGGAGCTTGAGTCCATTGTCAGGTCTGGATCTGCTGTGTGACTTCATACACCTCTCTTCTGCATGCCATTTCCCCCTCATTTACAAAGGTTCATGCCCCTCCACTGAGAGAAGGTAACTCTACTTTAAAAATACTCTGAACTTAGCTGAAAGGAATGCTGGAAGGAACACAGAACTCTGAGTTAGAGGCCGTTGGTCTGGTAAAGAGACTGTTTGCCATGTCATGAGCTATAGGACCTCAGACAGGTATGTCAACACTTAACCTTGGCCTCATCTGAAAACAGGCCCTGAGAAGTGCTGTCTGGGACGTCTCTACTAGTACTGAAACGGTTCCTTGGGCACAAGTCTAGCTTATTATTCACAGAGGAGGCTTATAAAAATTTTAGGAATTTTATTTTATTTTGGCCTTCCCAGTTAGTTGATCAAGTTCCTGTTTCTTTCCAAAAGGCAATTCCTACAGCTAAGTAAGTTAGAATTCTATGGAGCTGGTGCTGTGCCTAGAACTCATGGTAAATACCCAATACACTTTAATTATTTTTTTGGCTGAACCGTGCAGCATGTGGGATCTTAGTTCCCAGACCAGGGATTGAACTCATGCCCCTTGCAGTGGAAGCATGGAGTCTTAACCACTGGATCACCAGGGAAGTCTTTACTCTTTACTTTTAATATATGAATAAATAAATAAATGAGGGCTTCTTAACCCATGTAGAGAAAACAAATGGCTTCTTTACAATGAGAAACCTGTTACAATAAAGTTTTGCTGCAGTTGGATTGACAGAGAAATACAGTGAAGTGAGCACTCAGTTTGCCCAGCTGTGAGGCCTAAATGGCCTTTGACAAGGCAGGTGCCTTTTTTAAGCCTCAGTTTTCTTACATGCAAATTGAGATTGATAATAGTACCCATCCTATAAGCCCCAGAGGATTCTGAAAAGAGTCAGATAATATCTGTAAATGCTTTTCAGACAGTAGTAGTATAAAAAGATTAGATGTAAAATCCTGAATAGTATGATTACTAGTGCTAATGGATTACTTCTCCTTTATATTTCTTTAAATATTGTCCATGTATTTCACTAGAAAGGTACTTAAACTCATAAATTAAGGGAAAAAAATTTTTCTATGAAAGTTTATCTGTTGTTTCCAACAAAAATATAAATGATACCTTCTCTGACATGCATTTTAATCTAATGAATAATGTATATGCATGTTAGGCACTCAGTTGTGTCCAGCTCTTTGCAATCCATGGACTATAGCCTGCCAGGCTCCTCTGTCCACAGGATTCTCCAGGCAAGAATACTGGAATGGGTTGCCATTCCTTTCTCTAGAAGATCTTTCCTACCCAAGGACTGAACCTGGGTAGGTTCACCCACATTGTAGGCAGAGTTTTTACTATCTGAATCACCAGGAAAGATAACCAATGTATATGAGCATATTACAATTGTATCAATATCTGAACATATTTTGTTCCTAGAGTCTTCTTAGGGACTTTTTGAGCGAAGCTTAAGGACCTTAGATACTTACCCTTAATTCCTTTTCTGAAACTGCTAAATCTAAAAATCTCCGATAATAACTTTTTTGGTTGTTTTTATTTGTTTATTCCAGTTAGTGAGAATATTTACTCATTTCATTGCAAAAATATCAAGGAGTATGGCCACCTCATGCGAAGAGTTGACTCATTGGAAAAGACTCTGATGCTGGGAGGAATTGGGGGCGGGAGGAGAAGGGAACGACCGAGGATGAGATGGCTGGATGGCATCATGGACTCGATGGACGTGAGTCTAGGTGAACTCTGGGAGATGGTGATGGACAGGGAGGCCTGGCGTGCTGCAGTTCATGGGGTCGCAAAGAGGCGGACACGACTGAGTGACTGAACTGAACTGAACTGATGATTTCCATGTTGCCCATTCACAGATGGAGATATTATAAAATATATGGGATATATAAAGTATTACCTTCCTCAAACCAGAAAAATTCTTAATTTCATAGCACATTGGCTTCAAAAGTTTCTGATAAGGGATTATAGGTCTATGCTATCATAAGAAAAGGATGAAATCATAACATTAGCAGCTCAAGCACATTGAAAATTATTTTTTTTTTTCCTTGGGAATACATCAGAACTTAACTACTAAAGCCCATGTTGGCCCACTGGGAAGCTTTATTCTCAGCCCACTAATATTCAAACTTTCCACTGAAATTATCCTTACAGATGGTATCACATTCCTGTGAAAATCCTCAGGGATGGAAAATATTCGTAGTTTTGTGTGGAGTACATTCTTGGGAGCAATCCAAATAATTAAAAAGAAAATCTGTTGAATAAAGCGGGCATTTAAGCTGGGCAATATGTTGTCATTTTTATCATTGTTGTAAAAATATATATGTGTGTGTGTGTGTATATAGAAACATTGAAAAGTGGAAGCCAATAAAATAGATTGTAATTAAACACAACACAAATTTTCACAACTAACAGAATCTCTCAGAGTTTATAAATTCTAATTTATAAGACTAGGTGGCTAGTAAGTTTTATGGAAAAGTTCTCCATAAGCAATAGGATCATGGAAAAAAAAATGTAAAACATTATGACTTGGATATGAGAGGTTTTGCATTTTGGAATGGCAGAACTTCCTATGACAAAATAATCCATTTGTTTATGAATTATAGGAAGAATTTAATTTTCAGACATGATTTAGTAACTAGGGCTAAACTTGTGCTGTTAACAACTAAAAAATAAAAAAACAATACTTTTCAAATTATGGACAATAGACAATGCAGAATTTTGATCCTTGAGAAAAGGAGAGCAAATGAGGTAGGCTTTACTACTAGCCTGAATTTCTACCTGAGTGTCGTGTCCCAGCACAGGGAGAGGAAACCTAAGCAGAACATGGAAGTCTCACCAAGTTAAGAAAAGATAGATTTGAGTACAGGGTATCTAAGACAGCTGAAACTTATGGGACAGAATAGCACAGAGATAAAACATATGCAGAGAAAGAGGTATAGAAATCGGCACAGAGGTCTCAAACTGTTGATTAAATATTAAACTTTGCATAATTAGAGCAAAATTCCACGATACTATGCAAAGAACAACTACTGGATATGTGTGAGTGGAAAATTCCCAGGGCTCTAGCAGGATTAGAAGATGTTCAATGTCATACCATTTATTGTGGCAAGACCTCACTGAATACATGAGACATTCAATAGAGACTTTGTAGAGTCATGTCATTACTAAACTAGAAGTCACTCTAAAAAAACTCAAATAAAGCTGAAGAATGAGTTAAAAATGCATCAGATTGATCCGAACTAATGTATCTCTCAATACTTTGGCCACCTAGTGCAAAGAGCTGACTCATGGGAAAAGACCCTGATGCTGGGAAAGATTGAGGCCAGGAGGAGGATAAGATGGTTGGATGGCATCACTGACTGAATGGACATGAGTTTGAGCAAATGCCCAGAGATGGTGAAGGACAAGGAAGACTGGAATGCTGCAGTTCCTGGAGTCACAAAGAGTTGGACATGACTTAGTCAGGTATGAAAAATGTACCTCTGTAACCAAAAAAAAAAAAAAAAAAAAATTAAAGGAAGGCAACAAAATCCAGACACTCAATAACATGATATTAAAATGTCCAACACCCAGTTGAAATCTTCTGGACATTCAAAGCACCATTATTTGGCTCATACTCCAATGAATAAAAGAATAAGTATCATGTTCCCTTAATTTCTGTCTAGCATTTATATATAGACTTTTCCTTTTAGTCAAGCATAAACTTTTATCTTAAACTAAAATGAATCCCTTCGCTGCCTTGTCATCATAGTTAACAGTCCATTTGAATGGACGATACCTTGACAAAATTTTAGCATTTTTCTAGATTATCAGGTGCCTGAAGAGTAAGGCATAACTACACATGGTCAGGCATGTGTTGCCATGGTCATCAAATCATTAAAATACACAATGTGGTCCCCCAAACTCTTATTCTTGATGGTACTTTCTTTCAAAGAGTTTAACTTACATACCTCAAAGATTAATCTGAACCCACTCAAAGCTAATAAGAAGACTGTGCTTTAAATAATATTTATTTCTACCAAACCATGAAGCACCATGCCCTGTTTTTCTTTTTGCTGTTACTTCAACCTTCAGGGCTTCTGTTGAAGCATAGTGGGACTACAGGTTGAACCATAATGCAAAATGTCACAGATGTGGTCATTCATCGTATATACTACCAAAGACTGGAGACATCAGTCTCCATTTGTTTTCTATTTTCACTTCAAATAAAATGACAGTAAGTACATCCCACATTCCATTACTACAATATGCAAAGAATAAATTATCCAACAGTCCTATAAAAATGCATAAAAGTAAATTTTATTCAACTCATTTTAAGAAACATATACTGATTATCTACTGTATGCCAGATGCCCTGACAGATAGTAAAATTGTACAAAAGCAATAAGGAGCTTAATTTTCCATTTTATTAAGGCAGTCCTAAATTTCCATGATGCCTCTAGTGGTAAACAATCTGCCTGCCAATGCAGGAGACACAGGAGATGCAGGTTTGAACCCTGGGTTAGGAAGATCTCCTGGAGAAGGAAAGGGCAATGCACTCCAATATTCTTGCTTGGGAAATTCCATGGACAGAGGAGCCTGGTGGGGTACAGTCCATGGGGTCATAAAGAGTTGGACATGACTGAGTGACTGAACACTCACACACATAAACTTCTATGCATTTAATTTTCAACTTCTAGTTTCATGCATTATAAACTTACATATATTAGGCTTACATAGATTTTAATAAATCTTATTTGAACATTTATGCATTAATTTTTGCACATTTCAAGTCATGGCATGGCAGACTTCCTGTCAACCAAGAATTCACTTTGGAGTTTATTTGTCCTTGTTATTAGTATGGCAACATTTTTTTTGTATCATCATTTAAACATTTTATTGTATTGGTATTTGAACACAAAAGTAGGATGTGCCTCAGAACCTCAGTTCCCATTTTGATCAGGAATCTCTGCTTCCATTTCTGTATTGAATGGCTTTCTCAAGAGGTCCTTGTTTGAATATAGCCTTCTGCAACTGGGGGCTTTCATGATAGCTCATTTGGTAAAGAATCCACCTGCAATGTGGGAGACCTGGGTTTGAGCCCTGGGTTGGGAAGATCCCCTGGAGAAGGGAAAAGCTACCCAGTCCAGTATTCTGTCCTGGAGAATTCCATGGAGTCACAAAGAGTTGAACATGACTGAACAACTTTCACTTTTCTGCAACTTAAAAAAAATTAAAATTACTAATATTTTTGCATTTTTATCAGTAACTCACATGATAAATGACATATAGAAAGATCAAAGTGCCAATAACTTAATATAACTAAGTCAAAGATATGCAAATTTTAGACTGCCAAGTGACAAATTTTTAACCCTGGACAGAATCAGGTATATTGTCTTCATTTGAGAAGAAAAAGAATAAAATTAATAAATGCCATCAAAATTTTTGAAAGAAGAGGCATAATTATGAATTTTGAGATGTATTTTCATTTTCTGGGAACAAAACCCTTCCCATATAGATTTTAAGTCCTTTTTAAATTTTGGCTCCTTCAAACTTATATATTTCCTTTAAAGAAAAAGTAGAGAATACTTATACCAGGAAATTTAAAACATGAATTAAAACTATATTGAAAGTTTGTCTTCTTCTTGGTTAGAAAGAAATAAATCACCTTTTCTAAGAAATGCTGCCCCAAGAGAACTTTTTCTCAGGGTTCACCCAATTGTGATCATTTTGAGAAACTCAGCGGTAATCAACACACCTCTACTGGGAAGAAGAGCTGTAGGAGACAGGTGAGAGGAAAAAGTCCAGAGATCTAGCAGACATTTCAGGGAAAGGTGTTGTTTAAACTTGTTCTGGGAGGGCCCAGCTGATTAGTTAGATTACCTTTCCAAACACAACAAAAGCTCTTCAGGGTAGAACTGAAGTCCCTGAGTAGAAAGCTTCCTATTTAAAAGCAGAGATTGCCAGTGGCACTGGGGCACACCCAAGTCCTCTGACAACTCCTGTATCAGTGGTTTTAAGGCCTGAGGAGGTAACAATACAACAACAACAAAAGTGGGACAGAGACAAGAAGATTTGACCAAAATTATGGAACCATCAGCAACAGCCATGAAGGTAGCAGGGGTTGTAGAGAGAGGGACGAGGTGGGGAGTGGGAAAGGAAGAAGTGAGAGGAAAGATATCAACTAGGAAGGAGGGTTGGGTTTAAAGAAAGATCTGACCAACTTAAACCAAACTTGTCCAAAGAAACCACTTCAGTTCCAATGATTTGTGTAGGTTCATTGACTTTCTAGTCTTCTTTTTTCTCACTGATTTCCTTGGGATAACAATGGGAGAGTATAGACTGAGTTTTTAAAGGGATGATTTCTACCAAGAAGTCTCAACAAATAATAGTTCTTTTTCTCAGATCTAAAATATCATATCAAATTTGACCCCTTTCCAGCTAAGTGACCTATGTAGGTCCAGTAACTTCCCTTTGAAAACAAAGGAAATGATGGTTACCACCCAAGATGGTTGTGATTAAACTCCATGCACACAATGGATACTCAATAAGTAGTAGTGAACTCACTGAACCCCTAAGCCATGGTCTGGCTGAACAGGTTTGAATGATCATTACTAGCTATATGATCATGGATAAGATACAACACTTTATTCCCAGCTAGAAAATGGGAAAGTTATAAAATGGTCAAGTATTCACTTCATGAGGTTATTGTGAGATTAACTGGGAAGAAAAACTTATAAAAAGTTATAAAATTTTAAAATATGTTTCCCTGGACCTGGCACATGATAAGATTTTAGCAAATGTTAGCTCTTATTATTCCTTTTCTGTATAAATGACTGCTGATGTAGTATTCTTATTAAAGACTCAATTCTTATCCTTTGAGGAGTATAATAAATAGGATTGACTAAGTAGCATGTTACATCACAATATGTCATCAAACCACACGAATGGAAATAATGGCCAAAGGAGAGAAGATGAGAAGGCCTCCATGTTTCATGATACTTGCCACCTTGAGGTAGCCCAAATTGAAGGTAAGAATGGACACATATGAAATCTTACTGTATTGGTATCAAGATTTTAAAAAAGTAAGATCATGGCATATGATCCCATCACTTTGTGGCAAATATAAAGGAGAAAAGTGGAAGCAATGATGGATTTTATTTTCTTGGGCCCCAAAAATCACTGCAGATGGTAACTGCAGCCATGAAATTAAAAGACAGTTGCTCTTTAGGAAGAAAGATATGATGAACCTAGACAGCCTATTTTAAAAAAGAGAGAGAGAGAGAGACATTAGTTTGCTCACAAAGCTATGGTGTTTCCAGTACTCATGTATGGATGTGGGAGTTGGACCATAAAGAAGACTGAGCATCAAAGAGCCGATGCTTCCAAACTGTGGTGCTGGAGAAGATGCTTGAGAGTCCCTTGGACCACAAGGAGATCAAACCAGTCAATCCTAAAGGAAATCATTCCTGAATATTTATTGAAAGTACTGATGCTGAAGCTCCAATACTTTGGCCACCTGATGCAAAGAGCCAAATCACTGAAAAAGCCCCTGATGCTGGGAAAGATTGAAGCCAAAAGGAGAAGGGAGCTGCAGAGGATGAGACAGTTAGATGGCATCACTGACTCAATGGACGTGAATTTGAGCAGATTCCAGGAGATTGTGGAGGACAGAGGAGTCTGACGGGCTGCAGTCCATGGTGTTGCAAAGAGTTGGACATGACTTAGTGACTGAACAACAACGAAAATGGTTCAAATTGCAACTGCTCCCAAATCCTTAATTTATTTAAAAATCAAACAGAAATTACAGGGTAACATCTTTATAAAGCATTTTAGTGATTGTAAAAAGAGCAAGATTTCTTGAAATATGGAAACTAAAAGGCAATGGCTACAATATTTGCAAGGTTGAACTGTTTTCTGATTTTAAATGATAATAATTCCAAATATTTATTAAAGAGAAATTTCTGTACTTAAATCATTACTGATTAAGAATGGAAGCATTTTGTATATTTGGGGGGTGGGTAGGGTGATGAGTATCTTTTTATAAAAAGAATCCAGACAGATACAGAAGAAACTAGGAATCAGGCAGAAGTGCTTACGTTTTTAACAGAGAGCTTCTGAGCCCTGAATGTGATGGTAGGTGTTACAGAGGCAGATACAAATAAGATTCTCTCCAGAAACCTCCCCACTGCCTTTTCAGCATTCTAAGAAAATAATGATGTATAATGAATAAAATTATTTTAAACCTTAGAAAGAAATGGCTAAGTACAAACAAGATTTTAAGTGGTTGAATATACTTTTCTATAAGAAAAGTACATAAAAGTAGTAGGCTAACTACTTTTAAATTAAATTAAATGACTAGCTATAAATAATAAAATGAAGGCTCAAAAGCTCAGCTTAACAATAAGTAATAATAGACAGTCACTGTTCTCCATTATGGGCCAGACATTTTATTTAGCAGGAGAGAAAGGCTGGCACACAACTAACTATAATTCTAACGCTCATTGTTCAGTGTTTGACCTTGGCGCCTGAGAGCTAGTTAGGCACACAGAATCTCAGGGCCCACTCCAGACATAATGAATAAAAATCTGCCTTCTAACAAGATCTCCAGGGAAGTGGTGCTCACATTGTGTTTAAGAGGCACTATTCTTGCTTACCCTATCCCTGCCCTAAGTTATATCACTGCAAATCACCAACATTACTGACTCCCGACACACGGAGTCCATACTACCTAATGGGCCAGTCACATACTACATAATGTCATGTTACACAATTAGTCTAAGGAATTAAAAGAATTAAAGTCTTTCCCAGGCACTGCTTCTGACTCTCCCCTCCACCATTGCCCCCATCACCATTGTGTTGAAACCCTTTTCTTCTGAGTGCACTCTACTGACTAGACTTGGCTTGAGCACTTTATTTCAGGGTCCCTAGATCATTTACAAAGCTGAGGCTGCTTCCTCTCTGAGCCACAGATACATACCTTTTTTCCATGGACCAAGTTGTTTTGCTCAGTGATCTGCTGGATGAACAGAGTCATGCTGACTGAGGCATGCTGGGAATCAGACAGGGTAAAGGGACTCAGACAGGATAAAGGGAATCAGCTGAAACTAAGTTGTCCTAAAGGGGCTGGACAGGCTCTTGGAGAAGCTTGCCATCTGGCTTCTGGTCTGGTCTCAATATCCCTGTCTGTGGCTCTGTTAGAAGATTAGCAGGGTTGAGAAAATTTGGAATGTTTCTTATTTTCAGCATTAGATGAGATTTTGACCAATTACCCAAAGAGGTATTGGTTTGAGGTGATTATAAGAGAAATAGAGATTCAGGTCCTGGCCAAACCACACTTCCCATAGAGTTAGGGAAGCAGACACAGGGTGAAATATATGTTCAGCAGACAAGCCACATGATAACATGGTTAGAGAGAAAGGCTGCTCCCTGATCAACGGGCAAGAGAGGACTGGGTTGGTCCTCAAGCTTAAGGAAAGACAGGAGAAACAGGCTATCCCCCGTTTTCAGAGACTAGAAACAAGCTCTCTTTTTGTGGGTGGGGCTAAGTTCACATCTAGAGCAAAACTGGGAGGAGGCCAGCACTGGGCAGCACCCTGCTCACCCTCGGTCAATCTTCAGGAAGCTTCTGAGCAATCTGCCTTCTCTTCCAGATACACAACCTCAGTGCCCCACAGTCTCACTTTGAAAGGAAGTCAAAAGTTTCTGCACCCAGCTCCATAAATCTTCTGATTCTCTTCTTTTCTTTGTCTTTGGTTTAATATTTTCCTGGGGAACATATTCCCTCAACTCTAGATTTGGGTCTATTTATTTTGATTTTTTTTTTTTTTCAGAACATAGACCATCTCTGAAAATACTTGAGCTTCTTCACTGGAATCTCTCCATTTCTCCATATTCTTTTTCTTCGGAATTGGCTTTATCCCTCCAAGTCACCCAGCTTAGCTCAGACTCTCACTGTTGTCTTCTCTGGATCGGGGGAAAGCAGGGTCACCTCATCACTCTAATTCTTTTTTGTGTCAAATCCTCCTTATACCTTGATGCTGGGATGATGGGATGGCATCTCAACCAGTATTTCCCAAAGAGAACCGTCACCTTTATTCCTAAGGCTGCTGTTTCCTTATTTCTGTCCACCACTTGCTTCATCCTCTGTTTTCCTTTTTTGTTGTTGTTGTTCAGTTGTGTGTGACTCTTTGCAACCCCAGGGACTGTAGCACTCCAGGCTCCTCTGTCCTCCACAACCCCAGAATTTTTTAAAATTCATGTCCATTGAGTCAGTGATGCTATTTAACCATCTCATCCTCTGTCAGCCCCTTCTCCTCCTGCCTTCAATCTTTCCCAACATCAGGGTCTTTTTCAATGAGTCAGCACTTGGCATCAGGTGGCCAAAATATTGGAGCTTTACCTTCAGCATCAGTCTTTCCAATGAATATTAAGGACTGATTTCCTTTAGAATTGACTGGTTTGATCCCCTTGAAGACCAAAGGACTCTCAAGAGTCTTCTCTAGCACCACAATTTGAAAGCATCAGTTCTTCGGCATTCCACCTTCTTTATGGTCAACTCTTACATCTGTACATGACTACTGGGTAAACCATAGCTTTGACTATATGAACCTTTGTTGGCAAACTGACTGTCTGCTTTTTAATACACTGTATAAGATTGCCAGGAGGAATATCAATAACCTCAGATATGCAGATGACACCACCCTTTTGGCAGAAAGTGAAGAAGAAAAAAGAGCCTCTTGATGAAAGTGAAAGAGGAGAGTGAAAAAGTTGGCTTAAAGCTCAACATTCAGAAAACGAAGATCATGGCATCTGGTCCCATCACTTCATGGCAAATAGATGGGTAAACAGTGTCAAACTTTATTTTATTTGGCTCCAGAATCACTATAGATGGTGACTGCAGCCATGAAATTAAAAGACGCTTGAAAGAAAAGTTATGACCAACCTAGATAGCATGTTCAAAAGCAGCGACATTACTTGGTCGACTAAGGTCCGTCTAGTCAAGGCTATGGTTTTTCCAGTAGTCATGTATGGATGTGAGAGTTGGACTGTGAAGAAGGCTGAGTGCCGAAGAATTGATGCTTTTGAACTCTGGTGTTGGAGAAGATTCTTGAGAGTCCCTTGGACTGCAAGGAGATCCAACCAGTCCATTCTGAAGGAGATCAACCCTGGGATTTCTTTGGAAGGAATGATGCTGAAGCTGAAACTCCAGTACTTTGGCCACCTCATGCGAAGAGCTGACTCATTGGAAAAGACTCTGATGCTGGGAGGGACTGCAGGCAGGAAGAGAAGGGGACGACAGAGGATGAGATGGCTGGATGGCATCACGGACTCCATGGACGTGAGTCTGAGTGAACTCCGGGAGATGGTGATGAACAGGGAGGCCTGACATGCTGTGATTCATGGGGTCACAAAGAGTCAGACACGACTGAACAACAGAACTGAACTGATAGATTTGTTGAAGCTTTCCTTCCAAGGAGCAAGTGTCTTTTAATTTCACTGTCCACAGAGATTTTGGGCCCAAGAAAATAAAATCATTCATTGCTTTCACTTTTTCCCTTCATTTATCCAATAAAACTTTCTACGTCCTTTCTGTATTTTTCAGCCCAACTTCTTTTGTGTAGCACTAATCATCTCTTGCTTAAAATAGTCACAAATTCTTCCAATGAATTTCCTGTATCTCAATCATTTATTATCCCTCTCCCTAATTAATCTATCATAGAACTGCTTGGTTAGTATGACTGAAACAAATCACTGCTCATACAGTTGCCCTGTTTAAATACCCAATGCCACTATTCTCTATTACTTCTTAAATGACTACCTATTCCTTCATAGTTATTATCTCCCTGAAAACCTTAAATGGGAAAGATATAACCCTGAGAGTATCCTCCAGTATCATTTCTGGGACTCACTCTCTTATTCTCCTATAGATGTAGTCCACCACTGTTGCCACTATACAGCATGGCAA
This sequence comes from Oreotragus oreotragus, assembly GCA_006410675.1. NCBI lineage: Eukaryota > Metazoa > Chordata > Mammalia > Artiodactyla > Bovidae > Oreotragus > Oreotragus oreotragus. Next base: position 10,072 of record SJYX01019792.1, on the reverse strand, counting down.
CTTCTACCCAGCAAGGATAATAGTAAGATTTTCAGTTGAGGCCAACAACCCCATCCTCAGCTACTTCAATGTGATCAGGATAATCTGGCTTCTGGAATCAAAACAATGCTTAATCATGCCTGGATCATTCTTCCTTTAGATGATGGTTTTTCAAGACAGGTGTGGGCTGGACAGTAATGCTGGATCAATATGAGAAATTAGCTTCAGACTGTCTAGTCAGCAACCCTTCAAGGTGTCACATCAGGATTGCAATTTTAATAAAAAATCCAGAATTTTCTAAGATCCCATTTTATTTATTTATTTTATTTATTTTTTTAAAAAGTAAAACGCAAGTCCAGTTTATTAGATTTGTCCACAGTCAGCAATGGTGACCTTCTTGCTGGTCTTGCCATTCCTGGACCCAAAGTGCTCCATGGCTTCCACAATATTCATGCCCTCTTTCACTTTGCCAGAGACCACGTGCTTGCCATCCAACCACTCAGTCTTGGCAGTGCAGATGGAAAACTGGGAACCGTTTGTGCTGGGGCCAGCATTTGCCATGGACAAGATGCCAGGACCTGGAGGCTTCAGAATGAAATTCTCATCATCAAATTTCTTGCCATAGATGGACTTGCCACCAGTACCATTACGGCGTGTGAAGTCACCATCCTGGCACATAAATCCCGGAATTATTCTGGGAAAGCAGGAACCTTTATAACCAAATCCTTTCTCTCCAGTGCTCAGAGCAAGAGTGTTTTCTGCTGTCTTTGGAACTTTGTCTGCAAACAGCTCAAAAGAGGCACGGCCCAAGGGCTCGCCGTTGACAGCGATGTTGAAGAATACGGTGGGGTTGACCATGGCTAGACAGCAAGGGAGGCTCCGGGGTGGTGGCGTCTGCAAGGCCTAAGATCCCATTTTAATATGAGATCTGGTTCTAGGTACAGTCAAGCAGCCTCACCCCTCTCCAGGAAGTGTTGTCTTTGTGAGTACTTACCAGTTCCAATGAATGGAATATTCCCACACTATCAGGCAGTGAATCATGAAAGGAACCAAATCTCCTTTCTTTAGCTGTACTCCAACTGGAACCTGGTATTCATAGCTCAGCCTACTGGTGCCTTTTCAACCCTTATTTAGAACAGTTATATGGGAATTGATGAACTACAGGAAATGCATTGGTAAAACTGGGAGGTGGTTGATACAGAGACAGAGAAAAAGTCCTATGATCTTTATACCTTTATATATGTAATTAAGACTCCTTTCAATCTAGGCAACTTGCCAGCTTAGGTTGATTCTTTCACCTTGCCAGCTAAAATGTTCTGCAATTCTACTTGAGTTGTTGACAGGTTGTTAAAACAGGGCAACGTGCCCTCATGTAACCCGCCTCAACTCGAGTTTTGCTCATGGCTCTGAGTCCTTGGCCTTGCCAGGGGAAGGTGTGGTTTTGGAAGAGTGCACCAGGTTCACAGTCTTGAAGTCATAGACCACAAGTCATCAAAGGGGCCGGGCTCCTGGGACAGGCACGAGAAGCAGGGCCCGGCATCAGTAGATAAGAGATATTACACCTTCAAACAGCTACAAAAAGAGGATGTCAAAGAGGGAAAAAAAGCATGTCAAAAGCCCTGGAAGCTTGAATTTACATCTTTGGGTATATCTACATATGTTTGTGCAGTGAAGGTCACTCTGGGCTAAGAACCATTCAGCTCTAGCAGGCTTTGCTGTGGTTCAGTTATCATTTAATCTGAGGGGCACATATAGTCCTTGCTTGATGAGCTTTGTTGGTACAGTGGTGATAGGCTTACTGTAATAAGGTAGGGACCCATGTGATAATATTTTGAACATAAACAGGACAGCATATCTTTGGGTATATCTACATATGTTTGTGCAGTGAAGGTCACTCTGGGCTAAGAACCATTCAGCTCTAGCAGGCTTTGCTGTGGTTCAGTTATCATTTAATCTGAGGGGCACATATAGTCCTTGCTTGATGAGCTTTGTTGGTACAGTGGTGATAGGCTTACTGTAATAAGGTAGGGACCCATGTGATAATATTTTGAACATAAACAGGACAGCAGAAAGGAGAAAACAAAACAATAATTAAGATCACTTTCTTTTTTCTAAACAAAGCAGAAATAAACAAGAACTATATTTCAAATCCCCTTTCTGCTGGAACCAGGAACACACAGCATATAAATATATTTTAAGGCTTTACCCTAGAATTTTGTATAGTCATATAAGTTGACATCATAAGAAACAGTATAAGATGCATATATAATCTGAATATTCTCAAGCTCCAAATGAAATTGCATGGACATCAATATTCACCAGCTACATAATTTGTGGAGCCCAGTGCCACATGAAAATGAGACACTCCTTTTTCAAAGAGCAGGAAAGGAACTGAGATACAAAGGTTTTCATTACTTCTGCAATCTTTCTTTTGACCTATCATAGTGTTTAAGTGTCTAAGCAAAACAAAATTTAAAATTATATATTATTAGCTTGGATTTTTACCATTCATGCTTCTATTGTGCAATGCTAATTTTTAAAATCAAATATAGTTGTACTTCATTATTTGCTGAATCACTGAAATTGTATACTTTTTCTATACACACGTATGTAATTCTTTGTTTCCAGAATAGGAGAAACACCAGGCCAAACTAACTCAACTGTGTTTATTTTACTTTTTTTTTTTTTGCTTTTTTTTTTTGTATTTATTTATTTTTTTACACGAACTCCCAAACATGAACCCCCCTCCCACCTCCCACCCCACATCATCCCTCCAGATCATCCCCATACACCAGCCCCAAGCTTATTTCACTCCTTGTTATGCCCACACTCTGTCAACCTGTCTCTTATACACATCTGATAAGGGATTATAGGTCTATGCTATCATAAGAAAAGGATGAAATCATAACATTAGCAGCTCAAGCACATTGAAAATTATTTTTTTTTTCCTTGGGAATACATCAGAACTTAACTACTAAAGCCCATGTTGGCCCACTGGGAAGCTTTATTCTCAGCCCACTAATATTCAAACTTTCCACTGAAATTATCCTTACAGATGGTATCACATTCCTGTGAAAATCCTCAGGGATGGAAAATATTCGTAGTTTTGTGTGGAGTACATTCTTGGGAGCAATCCAAATAATTAAAAAGAAAATCTGTTGAATAAAGCGGGCATTTANCTGTCTCTTATACACATCTAGATGTGTATAAGAGACAAGGTAATACAGTGATGGGACAAGTTTCACAAGTTAGTACGTTAAGAAGGCAGTAAAAACAGCTACACAGTTTCAGAGGAGGGATAGAAAATAGAGTTGGGGACTTCCTGTGGCTCAGTGGTAAAGAATCTGCCTGTCAGTGCAGGAGACACAGATTCCATTGATTCTGGGTCTTGCGGGAAGACCAGAAGCCGCGGAGAAACTAAGCCCAGGGACCACAACTATTGAGCCTGTGCTCTAGAGCCTGAGAGCCGAAGCTACTGAGGCCACGTGCCACAGCTACGGAAGCCTGCGTGCTCTAGATCCTGTGCTCAATAAAACTCTGCAATGAAAAGTCCACGCACTGCAACTGGAGAGTAGCCCCCACTCACCACAACTAGAGATAAATCCATGCAGTAACAAAGGCCTAGCACAGCCATGAATAAAAAAATAAAATAAAATAAAGAAAATAGAGAACAGAAAAAATAGACTGAAAAACAGAAAAATCAACAACATCAGTAACATCATCCTCATCAAATTTGTAACAAGAAGAAATGATAATCTCTTGGATGAAAAAAAACAAATCATGTTTGGGATTAGAAAAGTAAAGATGGAAAAAGAAAAGCTAATAGTGGAGCCAAGGTGTTGAAAAACTAAGGTAGAAAGATAGTCCTGGAGTAGAGTGAAAAACATTAGCTAAAGCATTTCAGCTGTACTACTATAACCATTGTTATTATTAATCAGAAAATAAGAAGAGCTACCATCTGGTGTAAGGCTTCTCCAGACAGCCATTTTGCTTTTTTGCATTTCTTTTCCATGGGGATGGTCTTGATCCCTGTCTCCTGTACAATGTCACCAACCTCATTCCATAGTTCATCAGGAACTCTGTCTATCAGATCTAGGCCCTTAAATCTATTTCTCACTTCCACTGTATAATCATAAGGGATTTGATTTAGGTCATATCTGAATGGTCTAGCGGTTTTCCCTACTTTCTTCAATTTAAGCCTGAATTGTCCACTGGAGAAGGGAATGGCAAGCCACTTCAGTATGCTTGCCTTGAGAACCCCATGAACAGTATGAAAAGGCAAAATGATAGGA
>SJYX01019790.1:336857-444498 GCA_006410675.1 Oreotragus oreotragus | reverse complement strand
TTTTTTTTTCTGTTTGTTTTGTGGTGAGTTTGTTTTGTTCTGGTTTTAAGATGCTTGTCACCACTGAGTATCATTTCCTTGGATGGGAAATGACACTATATGAAGTTTCATTTATTTCTGAATCTGCCTGTACCCTCCCTACCTAAATTTATATTTTTTCACTACCCCACCTCCTCCCACCTTTCTCGTGGTTCCATCAGACTGTGTACGCAGTGCTGCTAAAATAACAGGCTTAGTCTTATCACTAGGCTTTACTCAATCTCTCCCCGCTTCACAGGTGTGTCCATGACCCTACCTTTGCATAATACTTTATTATTTAAAGTCCAGCATATGTCCCAGCTACTTTATAATGGCTTCTCAATCCACACAAAACACACCCCCTATCCTGACCTCCCATGAAGCTTAATGTTCCACTCATCTAATTCTTTGCTTAATTTTCTCACTTTGCTCAATTTATATGCTGAGTCTCCAAAACCAGATCAGATCTCATAAAAGACATGATGATTAATAGCACTGATGTCTGAAGAAGCCATACAGCATTTGGCCAAATAGAAGCATATGAAATTTAATTTAAAAAGTGACTTTTCCTAGTATGAAGATATTAACAATTAAACAATTAGCTTGTTTTTAGCATACATTATTATAAGCTTTGAAATAATATTGTCTCTTTTAGACTTTCATGGGCTTCACAAATTTTAAATATTTTGCAATGTCTACTTGATATTTGTTACAATTTTTAAATTTTAAATATTTAATAATATCCATGCTATATACTCAATAGCTTGTTTTGTACATTCTTTTCTAAGTGGAGAGATTCATTAAGCCAAGACAGCATAGAGCTGAATAGAAGTGGCAAAGAGAAGGGAAATTGGAATTGTCAATGGGGCTGCAGTTTGATATTTAGTGGTATCCCATTTTAAGTGTCGGGGAAGGCAATGGCACCCCACCCCAGTACTCTTGCCTGGAAAATCCAATGGACAGAGTAGCCTGGTGGGCTGCATTCCATGGGGTCACTAACAGTCGGACAGACGGAGCGACTTCCCTTTCACTTTTCTCTTTCATGCATTGGAGAAGGAAATGGCAACCCACTCCAGTATTCTTGCCTGGAGAATCCCAGGGATGGGGGAGCCTGGTGGGCTGCCGTCTATGGGGTCACACAGAGTCGGACATGACTGAAGTGACTTAGCAGCAGCAGCAGCAGCATTTTAAGTGTTAGCTGCTGGCTTGAAAACTCTTCAAGAAAGTCTTTGACCAACAGGACAATTCATTTTCAGTAGAAGACTTCCTTCCTACTTAATCGATGGAATTAAGACAAAACATCATGATTGTTTTTCCTGTTTTCAGACCTAACCCCATAAGCAGAAACAATGGTAACAAAAAAGCTGACTTTCCCCGATTAGAGAGTGTATTCCGGATGATCTTCATTTTGTAGTAACACAGGATGATGTGTTAATGAGCACTCCGACATGGCACCCATCCTCTCCCAGGGGCTGGCCGCATCCTCCCATGTACCTTTCCTCACACTTCTACGCCTGTGGGCCTGGCTGAACCCGGCAGGCAGGTGTAGCTGATGAGGGGCTTCTCCAGCCTTTGTCTCTCACCTCGCTCCGCACCACTCCGAAGACGTTAGCCCCACCCACATCATCCGGTCCTGAGGGCCTCTCTCTCCATTCCGAGTTCTCAGAAGACGGTTCTTGGATGCTGGTGAAGTGAAAGTAAGGTGGTGAGTGTTCCCCAAACAAATAATTAAACTTTGGCTGATGGTGGCTCTTAGTCACTGAAGGTCAAGAAAATCTTCCTCTGAACGGGGCAAAAGCAGCTTCAGCTGTTGCTACTGTTGTCGCCTCGTTCTAACTTTTTTTTTTCCCAGCATTATCTCTCACTCTTTTATTTATTTATTTTTCTGGATTATATTACCCGTAACAATATTTCTAAAGCTCATTTTTTTCTGAACTGAAAATGTAAAACTTTGTACAATTTTTTAATTGCAACACGGAGAGAAAAAAAATTTTTTTTTCAATGTTATTCTCCCAAATCATCCCACCCTCTCCCTCTCCCTCTCCCTCAGAGTCCAAAAATCCACTCTACACATCTGTATCTCTTTTACTGTCTTGCATACAGGGTCCTCATTACCATCTCTCTAAATTCCACATATACGTGTCAGTATACTGTATTGGTGTTTTTCTTTCTGGCTTACTTCACTCTGTATAATCGGTTCCAGTTTCATCCATCTCATTAGAACTGATTCAAATGTATTCTTTTTAATGGCTGAGTAATACTCCATTGTGTATATGTACCACAGCTTTCTTATCCATTCATCTGCTGATGGACATCTAGGTTGTTTCCATGTCCTGGCTATTATAAACAGTGCTGCGATGAACATTGGGGTACATGTGTCTCTTTCTATTCTGGTTTCCTCGGTGTGTATGCCCAGCAGTGGGATTGCTGGGTCATAAGGCAGTTCTATTTGCAATTTCTTAAGGAATCTCCACACTGTTCTCCATAGTGGCTGTACTAGTTTGCATTCCCACCAACAGTGTAAAAGGGTTCCCTTTTCTCCACACCCTCTCCAGCATTTATTGCTTGCAGACTTTTGGATCGCAGCCATTCTGACTGGTGTGAAGTGGTATCTCATTGTGGTCTTGATTTGCATTTCTCTGATAATGAGTGACGTTGAGCATCTTTTCATGTGTTTGTTAGCCATCCGTATGTCTTCTTTGGAGAAATGTCTATTTAGTTCTTTGGCCCATTTTTTGATTGGGTCGTTTATTTTTCTGGAATTGAGCTGTATAAGTTGCTTGTATATTTTTGAGATTAGTTGTTTGTCAGTTGCTTCATTTGCTATTATTTTCTCCCATTCAGAGGGTTGTCTTTTCACCTTGCTTATAGTTTCCTTTGTTGTGCAGAAGCTTTTAATTTTAATTAGATCCCATTTGTTTATATTTGCTTTTATTTCCAGTATTCTGGGAGGCGGATCATTGAGGATCCTGCTGTGATTTATGTCGGAGAGTGTTTTGCCTATGTTCTCCTCTAGGAGTTTTATAGTTTCTGGTCTTACATTTAGATCTTTAATCCATTTTGAGTTTATTTTTGTGTGTGGTGTTAGAAAGTGATCTAGTTTCATTCTTTTACAAGTGGTTGACCAGTTTTCCCAGCACCACTTGTTAAAGAGATTGTCTTTACTCCATTGTATATTCTTGCCTCCTTTGTCAAAGATAAGGTGTCCATATGTGTGTGGATTTATCTCTGGGCTTTCTATTTTGTTCCATTGATCTATATTTCTGTCTTTGTGCCAGTACCATACTGTCTTGATGACTGTGGCTTTGTAGTAGAGCCTGAAGTCAGGTAAGTTGATTCCTCCAGTTCCATTCTTCTTTCTCAAAATTGCTTTGGCTATTCGAGGTTTTTTGTGTTTCCATACAAATCTTGAAATTATTTGTTCTAGTTCTGTGAAAAATTCGTTCTAACTTTCAATTCAGTGTGTCTGCTGTGAATGAGACAAACCTCCAAAATTGATATAAGCGGGTTCAGTGGAGCTCTTTGAAAGTTTGAAACACCTCTAGGAAAAAAACCCCAAAACACTGAAAGAAATTGGGAGAGAAAGCTGAGTAACTAAAAGTGATAAAGCTGGTTTGCCTTAAAATGTTACTTTGGAGATCCCAGAAGTGTTTTTTGAAGGCTTTTGGATGGGTTAAAGCACTGAATTGTTGTTTGCAGTCTTGGCTATTTGGAATGTGTGTTAGGAGAATGTAATTTTGTGGTTTTGTTGACTGTAAGAATGTGGGAGCACCTGAGTTCTTGGAGTTAAGATTTACCATAGATTTTTTCCTGGTCTCTGAGAAGAAAACCAGACTTCATATAATAAGAACTGAAACAGAAGAACACAGTTTTCAAAAGCATAATGTGTGACTGTGCTATTTCAGGAATTGTTCCAATATGAGATGTTTATAATAAGCTTGGTATGACCCAGCCGAGGAGCTTAATATAACAAGGTTAACTGAGTGGTGGGAGGAGATGGTTCCAGCTTGCAATTATTAGTAATGAAAAAGGTTTGCAGATGACAGACTCACTGAGCATTTACTAAATCTGGGGCTTGTGGTTTGCAAATCATTTTGATTAACAGCTGTTACCATGTATCTGGAGAGGGCAGGAAAACGTGTTGCTATTTTATCACATTAAATACTAGTCAGAGACTAAAACAGTGTAATTTGGCAAAAATAAAATTTACTGATTGAGTAGAAATCCATACTCTGCTCTCCCACTGGGCTGCTAAAGATGAGTTTCCCGGGAACATCTCAGTGAACAGATGTTTCTTCTTATGTGTTGATGAAGAGTTTACTGGCGTCTGATTGTTACTGAAGGACTCTTGGCAAAAGGAACCCCTTGTTTATCTATCTACATATATATATACTTATATTTTTTACATACATCAATTAAGGGCTTTGCATTAATTAAGCCACCAAGTGGGACTCAACTGGGTGAGTCATGAATGATTTCATAATTAAGTAACAAATGATTCTTAAGCCTACTTGATCTTAAGTTTCGAAGTTCAATGTTCAAGCAATAACTTTTAATAAAGGGAGAAAAAATTTAAATGGGTGGTGAAGAAAAGATGATTATATTATCCACATAATCTTTCTTGAGTCAGAATTTGATTCAGAAGGCTTCTTAAAATTCTTCAAGGATGCTATTTTTGTATCTCTGTATAAATCTTAATGTCTTTGAGAAGAAATCCAACTGTTCCTTAGTTATTGAAGAATATGGATATTGAAAACACAAATTATGCTCTAATATTATAAGTTCTTATGGAATAGAAGATATTGTCTATGTTATACATACATGGTGAATTTATTCTAATCTACTGAAGACTTCTTTAGGAAGTCCAAACAGATAGGTTAGTGTGGGACTCTAGTTACATCACTGTTGAAAATAATCTTGCTTTAGATAAGAAACCACATTTGTTTTATAGATGTTGCTATGCATCAGAGGCTTTTAATTATTGCTTTATAGTTTTAGATCAGAGAGATGATTGAAAAGTGTTGATTCAAGACCTTGAATAGGTACAAGGCAATTCAGGCAATAATAATAATGAGACTCATTCTAGAAAGGAGGACAATAGGTCATAAGTCAAACAATAGGAGAAATAAATAAAATTACTGAAATAACTTGTTTGGATAATCTCTAATATTATTTTATATTACATTTATCTAATGTAAACTCAGAAATATGCTATAGGAATATATATCTGGATATAGATGTAAATATATAGATATAGGGAATGGCATCCAGTCCCATTTCTTCATGGCAAATAGATGGGAAACAATGGAAACAGTGACAGAATTTATTATTTTGGGCTCCAAAATCACTGCAGATGGTGACTGTAGTCATGAAATTAAAAGATGCTTGCTCCTTGGAAGAAAAGCTATGACCAACCTACATAGCATAGTAAAAAGCAGAGACATTACTTTGCCAACAAAGGTCCATCTAGTCAAAGCTATGGTTTTTCCAGTAGTCATGTTTGGTTGTGAGAGTTAGACTATAAAGAAAGCTGAGCACTAAAGAACTGATGCTTTTGAACTGTGGTGTTGGAGAAGATTCTTGAGAGTCCCTTGGACTGCAAGGAGATCAAACCAATCAATCCTAAAGGAAATCAGTCCTGAATATTCATTAGAAGGACTGATGGTGAAGCTGAAGCTCCAATACTTTGGCCACCTGATGCAAAGAACTGACTTATTTGAAAAGACCCTGATGCTGGGAAAGATTGAAGGTGGGAGGAGAAGGGGACAATAGAGGATGAGATGGTTGGATGGCATCACCGACGCGATGGACATGAGTTTAAGTAGGCTCCGGGAGATGGTGATAGACAGGGAAGCCTGGCGTGGGCAGTCCATGGGGTCCCAAAGAGACATGACTGAGCAACTGAACTGAACTGAGGGAGTGGAAAAGGGATTTTTGAGTCCACTTCTTAATTTTCTGTTCACAACCTTAGATTTAGCAAACTATATATAACATTATGCATAGCACATGCCACATAATAGATACTCCAATTTTTCCCTATCCTTAACTCCCAAACTAGAATAACCCCTATTGTATACTCTCACAGCCCTGGCGCTTTTCTTTCCTAGTGTGTAATTATTTATTATTCTAGGCTTTAGGGTTGCTAGATTTAGTTAGAACTGCCAGATGCCCAGAGAAATTTGAGTTTTAGATAAACAACAGATAATTTTTCAGTATAAGTTTACCCTGTGCAACTTTTTGATGCACACGATGTACTTATACTAAAAAAATTAGCCACTGTTTATTGGAAATTCAAATTTTATTTGGCATCCTGCGTCTTTTTTTTGGCTGCATTGGATCTTAGTTGGGGAGCATGAGCTCTAGTAGTGGCATGCAAGCTTACCTGTCCTGTGGCATGTGGGATGTTAGTTCCCCAGCCAGGGATCAATCCCTAGTCCCCTGCACTGGAAGGCAAATTCTTGCACACTGGACCACCAGGGAAGTCCTGGGCATCCAGGACTTAATTTGGCAGTCTTAGTAGCTTCCTTCTTCACATGTGCATCTCTCACAGACCAAAAGTTTTAGGAGAGCAGATATTCTGTTTTACTCATGATTGTACCCCCTGTTTCTTCTAGGTTTAGCACATTTTTAGGTAGTTAATGGATATTGATTGAATGTATAAAAGAATGAGTGGTATAGAGTACAGTGAAGGTTCAGAGAATTTAAAAATAAAACCAATGGAATTTCTACAGGTGTACCCTCTTTACATAGTAAGTATTCAATCAACAAAACAGATAAATGAGGAAATTCTTTGTAAAAGACAGACTCCAAGCACCTGATTCTACAAGTACAATTAACCTTCAGTTTTTAATTTTCAGTTAGTACTCTTTCAAAGACAGTTATTGAAAGCAAGTCAGACTTGTATTTTTCAGTGTTATGGCAGATTGCAGTGGACCTAAAACAAAAAAAAAATTTTTTTTTTGGACAGGATGGACAGGAGATATTTCCATGCCATATATGGAGAAAGTGGAACAAATTTTGAAATCTTGATCATCACATCTTACTTATTGAACTCCCACAAATGTTCTGCTCTATATTAGAAAAAGCAAAACAAGTTAATCTTGTGAAGCTCTGTTAGCTCATGAAGAGCCAGTGCCTTAAGTCTGCTTTTTCTAAGGTTTGGTTTAATAAACCATGGAGCAGGGCTTGCTTAGGTGAGTCATGGAAGTTTAGGAAACAGATGGTAGGAGGAGAAAAATGCCTCAGCAAAGCAAACAGAAGTGTGGTGTCTTAAATGCTAGGAACATTCATCTGGACCCATCACAGATGCCCACGAGTGAAGCCTTTCACTGAGGCCTGAACAGCAACCCACACTGAGGTTCACAGATGTTCCCATGGAGATTAATAGGTCTGGGAGTCTGAGGTTCCAGTTCTAGGGCTTCTAGTAGCCCCAGGCTCAACCTGTCCCTTGATTCACTGGCTGTAGAAGAGAAAAATAGTCAGTACATTGAGAACAATGACAGATACTTCATTGTTGTTCAGTCGCTTAGTTGGGTCTAATTCTGTGCAACCCCATGAACTGTTCAAATCCATGTCTATTGAGTTGGTGATGCTATCTAATCATCTCATCCTCTGCCATCCCCTTCTCCTTTTGCCTTCGATCTTTGCCAGTATCAGGATCTTTTTCAATGAGTCAGCTCTTCACATCAGGTGGCCTAAGTATTGGAGCTTCAGCATCAGTCCTTCCAATGAATATTCAGGGTTGATTTCCTTTAGGATTGACTGGTTTAATCTCCTTTCAGGTCAAGGGATTCTCAAGAGTCTTCTCCAGCACCACAGTTTGGAAGCACCAATACTTCAGTACTCAGCTTTCTTTATGGTACAAATTTCACATCTGTACATGACTACTGGAAAAACCATAGCTTTGACTATATGGACCCTTATTGGCCAAGTGATGTTTCTGCTTTTTAATGCATTGTTTAGGTTTGTCATAGCTTTCCTTCCAAGGAGCAAGCATCTTTTAATTTCATGGCTGCAGTCACCATCCATAGTGATTTTGGAGCCCAAGCAAAGAAAATCACTGCTTCTCACTTTCCCCCCTTCTATGTGCCATGAGGGATGGGACCAGCTTCTATCTTAGTTTTTTGAATGTTGAGTCTTTAAGAAGGTCATTAATTGACATGGGGAAGTCTGATGGCTCCTGCCGTGTCCCCACCACAGTCAGCTGTAGATCTGGAATACGTTGTATTCCCAGGCAGGCTCTCTTCTGTCATTAGCATTGCTTCACATCCAACCTCCTAGCTGAGCAATGAGAAGCTCCCATTTGGCCAGGGGAAATTTTCCAGAAAGAGTGGTAGCTACAAGTCTTTGAGAGCCAACACTCACTACAGCTAGGGAACAAGTCCACAAGCTTTGTGGATTATCAATGCTGCCAACAGTAATGTATTGAGTATATAAAAGAGAATCACACCATGGCTTTTGTATACAAGAATTAAAAACATTTTTGAGGAGGCAGTGAGTATACACATTTAAAACAGCCCAAGAATAGAAGGCAAAATCTAATTAAATGACAGAATATACAGTACAATTATACATCCTTGGAGAGAACAGAAAGAAAGCTTGAGTCAAGTGCATATACACTTATTCCAGAATTTCAATAGGAGAATGTGTTTTAGGGTTGACATTGAAAGATTAGCCTTGAATAGAAGAAAAGGAATGGATTGCAGAGTGACAGCATAAAGATTCAAAGATGATTGTTACCTTAAATGGTGAAGGGTTCTGTTGATGGAAACTTCATTAGCTGGAACTGGTGGCTATTATCTTGAGGTACAATGAACCAGACTGAGAAGATTTGGAGCATCTTCTTCCTAGTCTTTCTAACTGCCCCTTTGTTCATTTTCTGTTAGGGGACTTTTTTAAAAAGAACCACAAATAGAAGCTTTTTAAATTTTTTTATTTATTTTAATTGGCGGCTAATTACTTTACAATATTCTAGTGGGTTTTGCCATACATTGGCATGAATCAGCCTTGGGTGTACATGTGTTCCCCATCCTGAACTCCCCTCCCACCTCCCTCCCCATCCCATCCCTCAGGGTCATCCCAGTGCACGGGCCCTGAGCACCCTGTCTCATGCATCGAACCTGGACTGGCGATCCATTTCACATGTTTCAATGCTATTCTCTCAAATCACCCCACCCTCACCTTCTCCCACAGAGTCCAAAAGTCTGTTCTTTACATCTGTATCTCTTTCGCTGTCTCGCATATAGGGTCATTGTTACCATCTTTCTAAATTCCATATATATGTGTTAATATACTGTATTGATATCTTTCTTTCCGACTTCACTCTGTATAATAGGCTCCAGTTTTATCCGCCTCATTAAGATACGACTGAGCGACTTCACTTTCACTTTTCACTTTCATGCATTGGAGAGGGAAATGGCAACCCATTCATCTATGGGGTCGCACAGAGTCAGACACAACTGAAGCGACTTAGCAGCAGCAGCAGAAAATAGACGTTTTTATTAAAGTTCTAGAAATAATAACTTTCAAACTCTTTGTAACTATTCAACTGTTTATAACTATTCAATTTATTGTAACTCTTTGCATAGATTAGATGTTAGCAGGTTAGGCACAATTTTGGATTTATTTCCAAGTTCTGTAGTTGCTGTCTTAGAAGAAGTTGAGATCATGCTTTTTAAAGGTCATATATACTACCATTAAACAAAATTCTGCTGAAGTCAGACACTCCTTGGCACAGATCTTAGAGATGTGACCACCAGCAAGTTACTTGATCTTTTTGAGCCTTAATTTTATTATCTGTGAAAAGGGGATATTTCTACACATCTGACAGGGCTTGTGTGAAGTTTGGACATTGAATATACAAGATACGTAATAAAAGATATTTATTAAGTTCTCAATAGATAAAAATCAGAGTAGGTACTCAAATGGGAGCTTTCATATCGTCCTATCATCATATTTGATGTATAAGTGAAGAGCAATGTTGTCTATCCTCTCAATCAAGACCGAATGTGGACTCCAGCACTTATCTAAGGTGACTTTGGGTGTGTCCCTTAATGTCTTTGTGCCTGAAAAAGGAGATAATAGCAATACGTGCAGCATAGAGTTGTTTTAAGATGCAATGAGTTGATACAAAGAACTTAGTACTATGCCTGGCTCATGGGAGATACTTCCTATTTGTTAGCTATTATTTCTAGAAATTTGAGTCTCAAAGTTAAACATGTGGAAATCTGTTTAAAGCAATTGTTTAAATAACAAAGACCTACTGTATAGCACAGGGAACTATATTCAATATATTGTAATAACCTATAATGGAAAAGAACCTGATAAAGAACATCTGATATATTTTAAGTTGGCCAAAAAGTTCATTTGGATTTTTCTGTAGGATGTTACAGAGAAGCCTGAATGAATTACTTGTTTGATTGTTTTTGGCTGTGCGGGTCTTTGTTCCTGCACGCGGGCTTTTCTCTAGTTGCTGCGAGCAGGGGCTACTCTCTGCAGTGCTTGGGCTTCCCAGTGGGGTGGCTTCTGTTGTGGAGCACAGGCACTAGGTTGTGTGAGCTCAGTAGCTGTGGTTCCTGGCCTCTGGAGCCCAGGCTCCATAGTTGTGGTGCCTGGGCTTAGCTGCTCTGTGACATGTGGAATCTTTCCTGGCCAGGGATTGAACCTGTGTCTCCTGCAGGTGGATTCTTTATCACTGAGTCACCAGGGAAGCCGCCAAACAAACTTTCTGGCCAACCCAATATAAGTATAACTGCACCACGTTGCTGTACACTTGGAACTGACACAATATTGTGAATCAATAATACTCTGTTTTTTAAAGCAATTGTTTTAAAGACAGTGGTTTAAAGACATCTTGACCCCCCACCCCCCAGAGTTGGTTTGGGAATAAATAGCCTATTGCTCCATTATTGTTAGGACAGTGCTAACTGAAAAACATGTCTACATTTTGCATGTACTTTAGCCACGTCCCCTGTCTCACTGGAGGAAAGTCAGCAATGGCCTCTGCAAAGAAGGTAGCTGAGAGGCGGCATAACCCCGTGGAAAGCATCTGTAGAAAGCTGCGAGCCATCCAAAAGAGAGAAGCCATTTCTGATCCCATCCGACAGATTATCAGATACCAGTCTAGCAGTTTTGACAGCCCACAGACTAACCCCAAGAAGGACTTTGAAGAGGTACTGAAGAAAATGGTGGCTGCTCACATCCCTTTGCCCGACGCGCTCTTCTTGAGTCCTGAGAAAGATGGCACCTTCGCGTCACAGTCTCAGCAAGCATCTCCAAGAACCCCATCCGCTTCTCATCTTAGCTCTCCTGAGAATGCAACATGCTCGCTCATCCTCACAAGTGCTGAAAATATCTCAAGTCCAAGATCACAGAGCTCTCAGAATTGCACATCTTTGATACCACAGATCATGAAAAGGGAGCTCTTTGCTAATAAGGATTTGACTAACTATTGTAGTGGAAATGATTTTAGTTCCTTAGCACTTGATTTTGATTCCACCTCTGATCAGAGCTCTACTCCTCAGGATTCCGTGGTGAAAAAATTATCTCCGAATGAAGAGGGTAAATATTCATCTTTTTTTTTTTAAATTTTACTTTATTTTACTTTACAGTACTCTACTGGTTTTGGCATACATTGACATGAATCTGCCACGGGTGTACACGAACTCCCAAACATGAACCCCCCTCCCTCCTCCCACCCCTCATCATCCCTCCGGATCATCCCCATACACCAGCCCCAAGCATCCTGCATCCTGCATCGAACACAGACTGGCGATTCATTTCCTACATGATAGTACACATATTTCAATGCTATTCTCCCAAATCATCCCACCCTCTCCCACGATTCATGGGGTCGCAAAGAGTCGGACACGACTGAGCAACTGAACTGAACTGAACTGAACTGATTGCTATTTTTACTTTGTTGGGTACTATTTGTGTTTATATTTCTATAAATATTCTTGTACTTTGTTTTGGAATAAAGTCACTTGGAAGTCACCTGGTTCTTTGGGGTCTTGCTTGAAAGTTTATTTTTCAGGGCCAGAGTAGTGTTTAGTCTAGGGTAGTGGTTCTCTATTAGGGTGATTTTGTTGCCCAATGTATATTTGGTAATATCTGGAGACATTTTAAAATTTTCACTATTTGGTGATGGTGGTGGTGGCTGCAGGTTGCTTCTGGCATCTAGTGGGTAGAGGCAAGTGCCCCCCTTAAATATCTTACAATCACAGGAAAGCGTCTCCTACCTAAATAAAAAATCTTACAGCTCAAATGTCAATAGTGCTGAGACAGAAAAACCCTGTTCTATAAAAATGATGACAAGCTGTGCACTATGTAATTGACATGATAAAGAGAGAAGCTTGAGGTAAGAATCGTTTATGAGTCCAACAAAACAGCATTTGAAATTGCAAATAGAACTGCCTTATGACCCAGCAATCCCACTGCTGGGCATACACACCGAGGAAACCAGAACTGAAGGAGACACATGTACCCCAATGTTCATCGCAGCACTGTTTATAATAGCCAGGACATGGAAACAACCTAGATGTCCATCAGCGGATGAATGGATAAGAAAGCTGTGGTATATATACACAATGGAGTATTACTCAGCCATTAAAAAGAATACATTTGAATCAGTTCTAATAAGATGGATGAAACTGGAACCAATTATACAGAGTGAAGTAAGCCAGAAAGAAAAACACCAATACAGTATACTAACACATATATATGGAATTTAGAAAGATGGTAATGAGGACCCTGTATGCAAGACAGCAAAAGAGATACAGATGTGTAGAGCGGACTTATGGACTCTGAGGGAGAAGGAGAGGGAGAGGGAGAGGGAGGGATGATTTGGGAGAATAGCATTGAAATATGTATACTATCATGTAAGAAATGAATTGCCAGTCTATGTTCAATGCAGGATGCAGGATGCTTGGGGCTGGTGTATGGGGATGATCTGGAGGGAAGATGTGGGGTGGGAGGTGGGAGGGGGGTTCATGTTTGGGAGTTCGTGTAAAAAAATAAATAAATACAAAAAAAAAAAAAAAATCTGCAAGCAATAAATGCTGGAGAGGGTGTGGAGAAAAGGGAACCCTTTTACACTGTTGGTGGGAATGCAAACTAGTACAGCCACTATGGAGAACAGTGTGGAGATTCCTTAAGAAATTGCAAATAGAACTGCCTTATGACCCAGCAATCCCACTGCTGGGCATACACACCGAGGAAACCAGAATAGAAAGAGACACATGTACCCCAATGTTCATTGCAGCACTGTTTATAATAGCCAGGACATGGAAACAACCTAGATGTCCATCAGCGGATGAATGGATAAGAAAGCTGTGGTGCATATACACAATGGAGTATTACTCAGCCATTAAAAAGAATACATTTGAATCAGTTCTAATAAGATGGATGAAACTGGAACCAATTATACAGAGTGAAGTAAGCCAGAAAGAAAAACACCAATACAGTATACTAACACATATATATGGAATTTAGAAAGATGGTAATGAGGACCCTGTATGCAGGATAGCAAGAGAGATGCAGATGTGTAGAGTGGACTTTTGGACTCTGAGGGAAAGGGAGAAGGAGGGGGAGAGGGTGGGATGATTTGGGAGAATAGCATTGAAACATGTGTACTATCATGTAGGAAATGAATCGCCAGTCTGTGTTCGATGCAGGATGCAGAATATTCATCTTTTAATGTTTGTTCTTCCAATAAAGCAAGGAGCATATGACTCTGAGAGTGCCTGATCTAAAATGAAGTATGAAATTTGATGGAAGCATCCATCTTTCCCTTAAAATTTTCTTTCTCTCAACAAAAATCTTATATTTGAAACATCAATATTTTCTATGCTTTCAAATATAAACCTGATAGAAATTCTAGATTATATTTTCAATCATGATCATTTTTTTCTACTGACCTGAAAACAAACTTTCTCCTGGGCAAATTAGAATGTCATGATAGAAATACATAGATGAAAATTAACATTTTAACATTTTTCCCTCTTTGTGTATGAGAGAAACATTTAAGAAAGTGTAGCGCCAATAAGGTACACCAGGAAACAATGTAAATTCTGTAGGCCAAGTTCAATGAAATTGTGGAATTCTGTTTAGGGAATTGCTTACAGAATCCCGTGTATGATAGGCCCTAAAAAACAATGTAAAGTGATACATTTTCTGTGTAGCTAGTGTTTACTTTCCCTCTGTGTTCTTTAAAATATTCCTATTTATGTTAACACTATTTGCTTTTTCACAGAGTGCTTTTTTTTTTTTTTTAGACAGGTAAAGATAGCTTTATTTCCCCCAATTGCATTATATTAACTGAAACCTATCCATTCTGGTGCATGAGTTTATTCAAACATATATTCTTCATAGGACTAAACTGTCTTAATCCATTGAGCACCTCATTATACCACTTCCTTCACAGTGCCAGAAGTTGTAAGCTATATAACTGAAGTAATATCCAGAAGTAACAACTTTTTTACTACAAATATTTGTGTACATTTCCTTGTATAAATGTTCAGTTGTCATCAAAAATGCAAAATTAATTTTATCTATTTCACTGTTCCAGTCATGTAATGTCAATGTATTAGCCTGTCATAAAATTGCACAGAGGCAATATCTTAGAGATGAAGGTACCAGTGCTGGCAAGAATAGGGATAACACACTGTAGCCTGCTCAACTTTCTCTGTTGACTCTGCCAATGAAAAGTACCTCCATGCATAATGGAAATGAATCTCAATTTTGCCTTCTCTCTCATCTCACAGAGTGCTTTTAATATCACAGGACAATAAAGCTCAGTTTCTTCTTCATCTTCTCTCCTTTTATTCCACCTTTGTAAAACTTGAAACATGAATAATCAAAGATGCTTCAAGACCACTTTTTCTTAATCTATTCATGTTAAGTAGCCAGTATTGGGGACTGCTCTTTATTTTAATATTTGAAACATACCATATATGTAAAAGTATATGTTAGTCACTCAGTCAAATCTGACTCTTTGCTGAAATTTTTTTTAAAAAACAGCAACTAAGCATGTTAGCACATAAAAGCATCTGGATTTGCAAACTTTTTCTTCTGACAGGGTGGAAACAAGGAACTGATGATGGCAAGGAAGATGTAACCTCTAGCAACAACAGGACCTATGAAGAAGAGTTGCTTAGGAGTATTTTTAATATATGTGACCCCAAACGCAGAGGTTAGTTGAAAGTTTTCTGCTCAGATTTTCACTGATACTCATCCACTCGTACTTTCTGTTGTGAGAGAAAGGGAAATGGTTTATGTGAGGTGCTCTGTGTATCTGTGTCTGTACATATGGCCAAAAGTAAAGTCACTCAGTCGTGTCCGACTCTTTGTGACCCTGTGGACTGCAGCCCACCAGGCTCCTCAGTCCCTGGGATTCTCCAGGCAAGAATACCGGAGTGGGTTGCCATTTCCTTCTCCAGTGGATCTTCCTGACCCAGGGATCGAACCCAGGTCTCCCACATTGGAGGCAGACGTTTTAACCTCTGAGCCACCAGGGAAGCCCTGTACATACGGCAGGTGCAACCTAATTTGGGAGGGGCAATGGCTGTTTAGATGTTGGTTAATTTCTTTCTACCTGTTTTATATATTTTGCCAGAGTCGTGAATGATTTTACTGAGCTTATCATCAATTTTACCAGCTGCAGTCATTGACTGGAACTATTTACATCTCACAGGTGTTGCCTCACAAGAAATACATACTTCATATACATAAAACCGCTGTACAAATTTAGCTCCAATTTTTAAGTCAATTTTAGATTTTCACTTCTGTTTTTCTTAGAGACATGCTTTTTTAAAAAAATTTCCGCAAGTAATGTTTAGCATGTCAATGGTTCGTGATCACTGTAACAAAATTAATAATATGGAGAAAAGAAAGGAAAAAAGAGCTCATCAGTTATCCTATTTCCCTGAGTAACCGCTGTTAATGATTCATTGTATAACCTGCTCCCACAAATTCCTTGGTCAATATGGTTTCCTTTCATTTGGATTAAAACTTTTTTATTATAGAAACTTCCAAACATATACAGAAGTGGAGAGGGTATTATGACCCTTATATATATGTCATAAATAATGATGTCTCATTTTTCCTCCACTTTCCTCTGCTCCACTCTGGATTGTTCCTGTTGTTGTTCAGTTGCTAAGTTGTGTGCGACTCTTTTGACCCCATGGACTGTAGCCCGCCAGGCTCTTCTGTCCCCACTATCTCCCACTAAGTCTGGATTAGTTTGAGGCAAGTCTAAGACATCATATTATTTCCTCTGTAAACATTTCAGTACATTCAAAAGATAAAGACTGATTTTAGATATGGCTATACAATGTCTTAAAATTTTTTATTTTTAACTTATATTATTGGGGTATAGCAATGGCACCTACTCCAGTACTTTTGCCTGGAAAATCCCATGGGTGGAGGAGCCTGGTGGGCTGCAGTCCATGGGGTCGCTAAGAGNAGTTTTCTGCTCAGATTTTCACTGATACTCATCCACTCGTACTTTCTGTTGTGAGAGAAAGGGAAATGGTTTATGTGAGGTGCTCTGTGTATCTGTGTCTGTACATATGGCCAAAAGTAAAGTCACTCAGTCGTGTCCGACTCTTTGTGACCCTGTGGACTGCAGCCCACCAGGACTCTTTGTGACCCTGTGGACTGCAGCCCACCAGGCTCCTCAGTCCCTGGGATTCTCCAGGCGAGAATACCGGAGTGGGTTGCCATTTCCTTCTCCAGGGGATCTTCCTGACCCAGGGATCGAACCCAGGTCTCCCACATTGGAGGCAGACGTTTTAACCTCTGAGCCACCAGGGAAGCCCTGTACATACGGCAGGTGCAACCTAATTTGGGAGGGGCAGTGGCTGTTTAGATGTTGGTTAATTTCTTTCTACCTGTTTTATATATTTTGCCAGAGTCGTGAATGATTTTACTGAGCTTATCATCAATTTTACCAGCTGCAGTCATTGACTGGAACTATTTACATCTCACAGGTGTTGCCTCACAAGAAATACATACTTCATATACATAAAACCGCTGTACAAATTTAGCTCCAATTTTTAAGTCAATTTTAGATTTTCACTTCTGTTTTTCTTAGAGACATGCTTTTTTAAAAAAATTTCCGCAAGTAATGTTTAGCATGTCAATGGTTCGTGATCACTGTAACAAAATTAATAATATGGAGAAAAGAAAGGAAAAAAGAGCTCATCAGTTATCCTATTTCCCTGAGTAACCGCTGTTAATGATTCATTGTATAACCTGCTCCCACAAATTCCTTGGTCAATATGGTTTCCTTTCATTTGGATTAAAACTTTTTTATTATAGAAACTTCCAAACATATACAGAAGTGGAGAGGGTATTATGACCCTTATATATATGTCATAAATAATGATGTCTCATTTTTCCTCCACTTTCCTCTGCTCCACTCTGGATTGTTCCTGTTGTTGTTCAGTTGCTAAGTTGTGTGCGACTCTTTTGACCCCATGGACTGTAGCCCGCCAGGCTCTTCTGTCCCCACTATCTCCCACTAAGTCTGGATTAGTTTGAGGCAAGTCTAAGACATCATATTATTTCCTCTGTAAACATTTCAGTACATTCAAAAGATAAAGACTGATTTTAGATATGGCTATACAATGTCTTAAAATTTTTTATTTTTAACTTATATTATTGGGGTATAGCAATGGCACCTACTCCAGTACTTTTGCCTGGAAAATCCCATGGGTGGAGGAGCCTGGTGGGCTGCAGTCCATGGGGTCGCTAAGAGTCAGATATGACTGAGCGACTTCGCTTTCACTTTTCACTTTCATGCACTGGAGAAGGAAATGGCAACCCATTCCAGTGTTCTTGCCTGGAGAATCCCAGGGACGGGGGAGCCTGGTGGGCTGCCATCTATGGGGTCGCACAGAGTCGGACACGACTGAAGCGACTTAGCAGCAGCAGTAGCAGCATTGGGGTATAATTGTTTACAATATTGTGTTCATTTCTGCTGTACAGCAAAGTGAGTCAGCTATATGTATACAAAGATACCCTCCCTGTGGAGTCTCTCTCCCATCCCCCAATCCTACCTCTCTAGGTCACTGCTGAGCACCGAGCTGAGCTCGCATGCTATACAAAACTTCCCACTAGCTGTCTATTTTACACATGTACAATGTCATTTTTATGACCAAAAGTGTAATGTAATTTTTAAATATCAAATGCCTTACCAACATTCAAGTTTTCTCATTTGTATGAGAAATTTATGTTTTCTTAAACAGTTTATTTGTTTAAATCAGTATCCAAGAAAGGGTTGTTCATTGTTATTCATTATCTGGCTTATCCCTCTGTTCGTTTTTCATTCTATTTTAAGTTATTTGTTAATGAAACTGGCTCTTTTATCTCCTCATTTTCTCCAATCTGAATTTTAGTGATTGTGGGGCCATAGCAACACAACCTTTTTTTGTCCCCTACATTTAGAGGCTTGATCAGGTAAATGTTTTATATCTTTTTTTTTGGCAAGACTGTATAGATGGTGTTTTTTTTTTCGCTACATCAAGTGGCAGGCATGTGGGATCTTAGTTCCTTGACCAGGGATCAAACCCTCACCTCCTGCATTAGAAGCATGAAGTTTAAACCACTGGACCGCCAGAGGAATCACAGTATATGTAATTTTATCAAAAGACAAAGCTATTTGAGAGTGAAGGCCTAGATTTATTCTTTCATTAGATGATGTGAAGGCTAGTAGTTTATTACTCCTTCTTACTTTATCAACTGGAATATCTATAAAGAGAAACTCTATGCTGCTTATCAGTTTTATAAGGCTGTGGCTGAGTCTTGTTTCCCAAAGGAAAGGCCAGATAAAAGTTTAATGGTGTTTCTAATTGAAAATAAACTCCAGATACTGTGTCTCTTTACCCTGAAGTACGTCAGTATGTATTTCCTACAAAGAAGAACATTTGCTTGCATAGCTGCAGAACAATTATCTAAATTAGGATATTTAACATTGATATGATACTGTTATCTAATTTAAATGTCTGTATTCAAATTTTGTCTATTTCCCCAATAATATTCTTTATAGCTTTGTTGTTTCCTGGTCCAGGATCAAATTCAGAATCATACACTGTGTTTAGTTTTCACATCTCTTCAGTCGCCTTTTATCTGGAGTAATTCCTCGGATTCTTTGCCTTTTATGACTTTGAAATTTTTGAAGACTATATGCCAGCTACTTTGTAGAATGTCTGATATTTCCTCTTGTTTATTCAGGCCGTACATTTTCGCAGGCACACTACAGAAATGATGTTATGCTCTTCTCAGTACAATATACCAGGATTTTTAACTTTGATCCCTTGATTAGTGTGGTGCTGCCAAATCTCCATCTTGTAAAATTACTATTTTCCTTTGTAATGTCTGTACAAAATGAATCAGTTGATCTAAGAAAGCAATGGGAAATTTTAAGCCAAAGTCAGGACTATAATCCAGGAACAGCCTTTCAGAAAACTCAGAGAACCATTCTGCTTGTTTAAAGTTGGAGCACATTTTTGAGACAGAAGGCTGTACATTAAATGGTGTACATATTATTAACAGTTTACACAATCTGGATCTAAGCATATAAGGTGAGTAGTGAGTCATGGATTATCCTAGCTCCTTGTAAGAAGGAAGGTTATCTTTTTAGGGGTTGTCTTGTTGATGCTAGGATAATGTTGCTCTTTATGGTTGAGCAGGTATTTCTGCCGATGGGGATGTTTGGTTGATGCAAAATGCAGATACACAGTGCATAGTAGAGGGGAGAGGGGAGGACAAAGAGCAGAGAAAATGTTTAGTGCTTAAGTTTTCCTTGACTATCCTTAGCAGTTTCATCTGTGACTCAAGTGGGGAATGATCTGCTTTAGGTGGCAGAATTCATTTCTTGCTCTTATAGGACTGAAGACTTCAGAGTCTTGCTGCTGTCAGCTAGACAAGTTCTTGCTAGTTGCACCTCTGAATATAGGGAGCCCCTAATATGGCAGATTTGCTTCTTCAAAGCTGGCGAGGGAGTGACTCCAGCAAGATAAAAGTTTGAAAGTGTTAGTAACTAAGACGTGCCAACTCTTTGGAGACTCCATGGACTATAACCCACCAGGCTTCTCTGTCCATGGGATTCTCCACCCAAGAATACTGGAGTGGATTGCCAGTTTCTTCTCCAGGGGATCTGCCCAACCCAGGGATTGAGCCCAGGTCTCCTGCATTGGTAGGCAGGTTCTTTACTGCTGAATCACCAGGGGAGCCCTGGCAAGATAGGCACTGTAATCTCATGTAAGTTAGTCACACAACCATATACATGTATACCCTGTCCCCTTTGCCATATTCTACCAGTTATAAGCAAGTCCCAGGTCATGCCCACACTCCAGGGGACGAGACTACACTAGGGTGTAAACATTAGGAAGCAAGGATCATAAAGGGGAAGCCTGGAGTCTGTCCACTTCACTGCCACAGTATGGTTGCAAAAAATGGTTAAAGACCTTTTTTTTTGGTCATTATTTTCTCCTTAAGGTATATGCAATATATTCCCTAAGTGTATATGGGAATGTTTCCAGACTTGCTTTATAATCTGCTTTTTCTTACTTAATAATCTTGAGTACTTGTCTATGTCAATAATATATATTTTCTCTGTATATTGTACTTTAGGGGGATGTAATGTAATATATTTAAACAATATGTCTCAATTGGGTATTTTTTTCTCTATTATGAAAAGCACAAAAATAACCATAATAAACCATAATGAACATTCTTATAGCAAAACATTTACCTCCACTCTTAATTATATTGGTAAGATGAATGGGACTTATTTATTCCTGGTAAGCCTCTCTGCGTGGACAGGATTTAAGGAATTGTTTCCTGGAAGAAAATAAGAAAACTCCATTAAAGGGAGATGGGAGATGTATTAGAAACAGAACCAACGGGGTGTATGTGTGTGTGTAAATATATATAAAGAGAGGTATTATAAGGAATTGGGGCTTCCCTGATGGCTCAGTGGTAAAGATCCACCTGCAATGCAGGAGACACAGGAGATGTGGGTTCAATCATTGGGAAGACCCCCTAGAGAAGGAAATGGCAAACTCACTCCAGTATTCTTTTCTGGAAAGTTCCATGGACAGAGGAGCATGGTGGGCTACAGTCCATGGGGTCGAAGAGTTAGACACGACTGAGTGTGCAGGCACATGCATGATTACAAGGAACTGGCTCACGTGACTGTGGAGGCAGGCATGTTCAAAGATCTGCAGGGTGAGAGAGCAAGCTGAAGATGGAGACCCAGAGAGCTTATGACGGTTTCCTTCCAGCCAGTGTCCAAAGGCCTGAGAGCCAGGAGACAACCTGTCCGAAGGCCCACATTGGAACCTGAAGAAGAACTGATGTTTCTGTTGAGTCCAAAGTTAGGAAAAAAGGTAAGTCTTGGTTCCAAGGCAGTCATGCAGGAAGAATTCTCTCTCATTTGAGGAAGGGTCTGCCTTTTTGTTCTATTCAGGCCCACTTGCATTAGGGGACAGCAGCTTGTGTTAGTCTACCAATTTAAATCTTAATCTCTTTCAAAAACACCCTCACAGAAACAACCAGAATCATGTTTGACCAAATAACTGGGCACTCCATCGCCCAGTTAAGTTGACACGTTAAAGAAACATCTCAGGAGAGCTTTCTGATTTTGAGGTATAAGATCAGATTTTAGAGCTTTAGTGGAGGAAAATGAGATACAGGGTATTCTTTTTGACTTTCCAAACAGGAGTAAAAATGATCTTTCTAAATAACTATTAAAATTGTATTTCCATTTCTTTCTGTCACAACCTAATGACGTTTTCCATTAAATTAATGTATTCTTTAAAGTCATTCAGTTTCCTTTACAGCTCTCTTTTCCTAATTATGTACGAAGCTTATTCTTTTATTTTTTATTAAAAAAATTTTTTTTCAAATATTAGTGTCTCTACTTACCTCCTGGGGTGAGAATCTTCACCCTATCAAACTTCATCCTATCAAACTTCTACTTCCTTTTCCTTCCCGCTTTAAGTTGCTAGCCCAAGGCATGCCTTAGTTAAGAGTAGAAAAGATGTCTTATGCTTGAGGAAGAATGATGTGTCAATTACTAACACAGTCTGTATGACTTTAATTTCTGAATGTAATAGTAGGGCTGATTATATCTAAGAATGACTTTCCCACCCCTGCCTCTCCACCCCAAAGAGTCAAAGTACTTACTTGAGAGTGAAAATTCCACCTAGGGCCAAGGAAACCCTTCCTTCACTGAATGCTTTCTTAAAATATTTATTTATTTTAAAATATTTATTTATTTACTTCATTGTGTCAGATCTTAGTTGTGACAGGCAGGATCTTCCCTGGGGATCGTGGGCTGCTCCAGGTGAGGTGCCAGGGCTCAGCAGTTGCTGTAGCTCGAGGGCTTAGTTGCCCCACAGCATGCAGGATCTTAATTTCTGACCAGGAATTGAACCAGAGTCCCTTGCATTGGAAGGTGAATTCTTAACCATTGGATCACAAGGGAAAGTGAAAGTGAAGTTGCTCAGTCATGTCCTACTCTTTGCGACCCCATGGACACAAGGGAAGTCCCCACTAAATGTTTTTTAAGGAAAGAATGGGAGAGAAAAATAAAGTGGCATTTTGACCGCTTCCCACAAGTGATTATTGATTACATTGTGTGTGTGTGTTTGTGTGTGTGTGTGTTTGTGTGTGTGTGTGCGTGCGCTCAGTTGCTTAGTCATGCCTGACTCTTTGTGACCCCATGGACTGTAGCCCATCAGGCTCCTCTGTCCATGGGATTTTCCAGCCAAGAATACGAGAGAGGGTTGCCATTTCCTCCCCCAGGGATCTTCCCAACCAAGGGATTGAATTCTCGTCTCTTGTGTCTTGCATTGGCAGGCAGATTCTTTATTGCACCATCTGAGAAGCCTATTGATTACATAAATCTTTCCTATTGGAATCTCACAACTCTGTGTAGTAGGCATCATTTCACAGATGAGGACACTGAGGCTCAAAGAGACTGAGTTCCCCAGAGCCACACAGCTGATACAGTCCAGAGCCAAGATTGGACCCTAAACGGTTAGACTCCAACCTAAAGCCAGTGCTCTTTCTGCTTTATGACATCAACTCAGCAGGATTGTGAGGGTTATAAGGCAGTACCCAAGGGACTTGAATGAGTCAAGCACCTCACTTAAAAAAACATAATCTTTTGCCACCTTTAAAAACTAACTTGACTTTCTTCTTCCTAAGGTTTAGTCAGAGTCACCAAAATAATAGATTATCTGAGATGGACAACCAGTCAAGATTCTGAAGATGATGGCCTTGAGGAGCTATGGATCATGCTTGACCCTGAAAAGAGAGATGTACATGTGAACCTGGAAACCTTCCAGGCTACTGTGGAGGAATGGATGATGGCTCACTGCAGAAACAAATGGTAATCATAGTCCCAGCAGGATGCGTTTTCAGGTTCTGATTTAACAACTGATTACAATGAATGTTAATCACTGTTTTTTGCACTGATAGGAAATATTATCTGATAGTATCTTACTATTAATCCAAGAAATGAAAATCAAGAGAACATATTTTGTGTATCAGTTTAACAAAGGTTTAGAGGAATGACTCTATCCCATGTTGTCAGGGTGGGTGGAGAAATAGGCCTTCTCCTTGTTTATAACAGTGCAAGTTGGTACAGCTTTTCAATGGCAGTTTAGGAATGTATGGCTTCCCAGGTAGCTCAGTGGTAAAGAATCTACTGACAATGCAAGAGACGCAATTTGATCCCTAGGTCGGGAAGATATCCTGGAGGAAAAAAATGGCAACCCACTCCAGTATTCTTACCTGAAAAATTTGATGGACAAGAGGAGGCTAGCGGGCTGCAGTCCATGGGGTTGCAAGAGAGATAGACATGACTGAGAGACTGGGCACAGCATGAGCATCAGAGCCTTAGAAATATGCAATGTGGTCAAATTATGTAACTTCAGGAAAGACAACCAATTGTATACTCTTGTGTATATGCAGAATGTTGTTTATGATTATGATAAATGTAAGCAAACCAAATATTTAATAGTAGGTGGTTGGACAAATAAATGATAATTCTTCCATACTAATTAGTCACTCAAAATTATAATTAAATATTTGACAGGAGAAATATTCATATGTGTTTATTTTAAATAATTGGCCATAGATCTGTATATATAGTACACTCCCATATTTGTTGAGAAATAAAAATATGCACAGGAGAAAGTGGGAAGGAATATATTCCAAAATGATTATCTTTGCATGAAGACCTTAGCTTCTTTGTCTTATTTTCTTATGAATTTTCTACTTTTCCTAAAATATTTAGGCTTGATTGTATAGTACAGATATCAATAACCCATGGGTAAAGTGGAGTGAGGGCAAAAGAGAAAATTTATTTTTATGACAAATATAAATGAAAAGAAAAAGAACATGGGAGATATAAATATAAAAGAACAGAAACTCAGAAATGGTGATGGGTGTGGATCTATTAATAGGAATAGTGAGAGTGAGGACTGAGCTATTCTGCTCAGTCGTCTTCTGAACATCTCATGTTGAAACACAATAGGATGTAAGTACTAGTCTAGAGAATTTTGTAGCTGCTCCGAAGAGATTATCTAAGAGTTTGGCAATTGCTAAGATTAGGCAGCAAAACATAATGCAAAGACTCTTGGAAAAGAAATGGTTGAAGTGTTAATGTGTTTATTTGGGGATGTCCTGGACAGAGGCCTGTGAATAGGGTTCTCCAAATTTTAGGAGCAATATGCTCCAAACTACAATTAGTTCAAGTTCAACTTGGTTTTTCATGAGAAAGAGAAAAGAGCACCTTCAGTGTGCCCCCAATTATTAGCTGTTCATGCCTTTTCCTTCCTAATTCTCTAAGGCCCAAGGTCTTGCTGCCTCTACAAGTGTCCACTTAGTCCTCCAAATCATGTCAGCTTCCTAATCCACTGAGACTCCCATTGCCTAATTATAGCTATGTACATCATCACCTACTTACTAATGCATTCATATTCTTTTCTTCATGTTAGATTTAAAGTTTATAGGAGGTAGAGACAATATGTTTCCTTTCTATGACTCTGTTTAAGAACAGTGTTGGGCTCCAAATTGTGGCCAAATGGGCAGATGGTTTTAAAATTCAGAAAGACCAACATCAATAAGAAAATACAGAACACATCTGAAAATTTGACTAAGCTTTGGTTTGACAAGGAATTCTAGCTTACTGGTTTTGTTTTTTTGGCCACAGGGAAGGAGAGAATGGTGGATCAAGCAGCAGAATGGTTGACTCCGCTTCTGAACAGGACAGCATAAAATCATGTGAAGCAAGTATGTATGTGTTCCTTTGGGATTGTTTTGCCAGTTTATTGTGGTTTGGAGACATGATTTTTTTTTTTTTACAAAACTCTCATGTGTGTGTTTCAGCTAAGATGACCGCAGATATAACAGATTCTTCATCATGGAACTTCAAGGGGTTGGGTGGAGACTTGCCTAAAGGAGTCTTGTAAGCATTCTTACTTGTAATGTTTTCTAAAGTGCCTCAACTTTTCTTATGGATTTTCTTATTTCATAGATCTATGCATTTGATTTTATTTCTGGGCTTTCCTGCTGTCTCTGACAGTAAAGAATCTACCTTCAATGCAGGAGTTCAGTTCAGTTCATTTCAGTCACTCAGTCGTGTCCGACATTTTGTGACCCCATGGACTGCAGCATGCCAGGCTTCCCTGTCCATCACCAACTCCCAGAGCTTGCCCAAACTTATGTCTATTGAGTTGGTGATGCCATCCAATCATCTCATCCTCTGTTGTCCCCTTCTCCTCCTGCCTTCAATCTTTCCTAGCAGTAGGGTCTTTTCCAATAAGTCAGTTCTTTGCATCAGGTGGCCAATGTACTGGAGCTTTAGCATCAGTCCTTCTAACGAATATTCAGGACTGATTTCCTTTAGGATGAGCTGGTTTGATCTCCTGGCAGTCCAAGGGACTTACAAGAGTCTTCTCCAACACTACAGTTCAGAAGCATCAGTTCTTTGGCACCAGCCTTCTTTATGGTCCAACTCTCACATCCATATATGACTACTGGAAAAACCATAGTTTTGACTAGACAGACCTTTATTGGCAAAGTAACACTGGCAAAGCAATGCAGGAGACCCGGGTTCAATCCCTGGGTCTGGAGGATCTCCTGGAGAAGGGAATGGCAACCCACTCCAGTATTCTTGCCTGGAGAATTCCATGGACAGAGGAGCCTGGTGGGCTATAGTTCATGAGATCTCAAAGAGTCAGACATGACTGAGTGACTAACACTTTCAACGTTTTCATGTATTTTATTTACAGTAAAGTCACTTAGCTCTGCTTGTGTGCATGTGCGGTAGGGCTAACATAACTTATTTTTAACTCTTAGCTATTATATCACAATTGCGTTAGAAGTAGTTTCACTAGGAACACAAATTGTGAAAGATTATGAAGTGTCACATAAATGAACATTTTCTCACTCATGAGAACTTTATCCTTCTTTGACTTTATGTGTTTTCCATGCACGACAAGTTCCATCGTACATAGGGTTATGACATTGACCTTAAGCTCTTTGTGGGGGGGAGGGGGAGGTTGCTTTTTTTTTTTTTTAGTTGGAGTGTAATTGCTTTAATGTTGTATTAGTTTCTATCGTACAATGAAGTGAATCAGCTATATGTATACCTGTATCCCTCTCTCGGATGTCCCTCCCATCCCACCCATCTAGGTCATTTTAGAGCACCAAGCTGAGCTCCTTCTGCTTTATAGCAGGTTCCCACTAGCTAGCTTTTTACACATAGTAGTGTATATAGGTCAATCCTTATTACTTCTTCAATAGATACTTTTAGATATTAACGAGAAAAGCTGTTTTCTGCTACACATGAGTTTAGATATTAAGGAGAAGTGACTCTGTTCTTTATTTTTATTTTGAAAAAATTTTTTTGGCTGAGCCAACATGTGGCTTGTCGGATCTTAGTTCCCCGACCAGGGATTGAACCCAAGTCTCTGCTTTGGAAGCTCAGAATTGAAGCACTGGACCTGTCCTTCCTTATTTTATCTTTGCCACTTCAGGTTTGTCTGTGCAAAAACTGTGGACTACGAGCCATGTAGCCAATCTGTGCTAAACTCTAGGAAAAGATGGCAAAGAAGAGGAGGCCTGGGACTCCTTGAAAAACACAGTTCAGACTCTCAAAGGGTTTAGGATCAAATGTCAGGGCAAGCGTGACAGCTACAAATACTAACAAGCTGTAGAAAATACTAGGAACAGTGAGTACTAAATTGTGAGCTACAGGCTACAATGATAAAACTCTACGAATTGTTTCCTAGTTAGAGGCCTGTTGAAACTGGCCAAGATTTCTGATTGAAAGAATCCAGTGTTAATTTATTTCAGGATTTTCCATAACCCAGGCAGAAGTAGGAACTCTTCAGTGTAGATAGAGACAGAAGTTTGAAGCAAAGTGAAGAGGAAGAAATGAAAGCTCTAAAAATTGATTTCACAAGTGGCAGATGCTAAATATCTGGCAATTTTGGAAAAATCTTTGGTGTTATTGTAATAAGTGCTTGAATAAATACTGTGTATGTGAACTATGTTTATGAGGATGAATGAAAATATGGTAGAAAATCTTCTTTATTTATTTTTGGTTGTGCTGGATCTTCATCGCTGCTTGTGGGTTTTTTCTAGTTGTGGCAGTTGGAGGCTATTCTTTGCTGTGGTGCACGGGCGTCTCACTGTGGTGGTTTCTTTTTTTCACACAGCAAAGGCTCTAGGCAAGTGGGCTTCAGTAGTTAGAGCATAAGAACTCAAGTAAGTTGTGGCATGCAGGGCCTAGACTGGGAGGGCTTTGGCAGTTGTGGCCTACAAGGCTTAGCTGCTCTGCAGCACATGGAATCTTCCCAGACCAGGGCTTGAACCTGGTCCCCTACACTGACAGATGGACTGTTAACTACTGGACCAACAGGGAAGTCCTCACAGGAATATTTAAGCTTGTTTGGGCTTAACCATAAGCCTTACTTTGACCGGAAGGGATTAGTGATGTTCATCCTTTTACCCACAGAGAGGTACCTGATTTGATTACCTATATAGCAGACCTGCATTTCAACAAGCAGAAATTGGAAGAGGAAAATAATAAATTGAAATTTGCGTTAGAAAACTTGGAAGAAGCAAACAGAGAGTTATCAGAGGACTGTACTGAACTGCGCCTTCGGGTAAAAAGGTGAGCTATGGTGTGGGTACTGTGTGCTGAGAATTTTCAGTTCCTTTTCCTTTTTTTTTTTTTTTTAATAAATTTGTCTTTTATTGAGATACAAGTCACAAAGCAGAAGAGTCACCCTGTTGAGGTATACAATTAGTTTAGTGTTTTTTAGTATATTCACAAGGTTATTCACATGATCTAATTCAGTTATTTACAAGTATATCCACATGATGTATTCACATGATACCAAGTATATTCATGTGATCAGGACATTTTCATCACTCCAAAAAGAAATCCCATACTGATTAACTGCCACTCCTCATGTCCTCCCCTCTCAGCCCCTGGCAACCACTAATCTACACTGTATCTCTATGGATTTATCTGTTCTGAACATTTTCATATTCATGGAATCATGCATGGATTTGTCTGTTCTGAACATTTTCGTATTCATGGAATCATAAATGGATTTGTCTGTTCTGAACATTTTCATATTCATGGAGTCATACAGTATGTGACCTTTGTGTCTCGCTTCTTTCATTTAACATCACATTTTCAAAGTTCATCCATGATGAAGCATATATTGCTACTTCATTCTTTTTTTATGACTGAATAATATTCCATTGTATAAATATACCTCAGGTTGGACATTTGGGTTAGCACCACTTTTTGGCACTTAAAAAAGCTGCTGTTACGAACCTTTGTGTGCAAGTTTTTATAGGGTCATATGTTTTCTGTTTTCTTGGTCATGTATCTAGGAGTGAAATTGCTATACTTTTTAAGACCTATACTTTGGTCTTCCCTGATATTTCGATTGGTAAAGAATCCACCTGCAATGCAGGAGACCCTGTTTCAATTGCTGGGTCAGGAAGATCCACTGGAGAAGTGATGGGCTATCCACTCCAGTATTCTTGGGCTTCTCTTGTGGCTCAGTTGGTAAAAAATCTGCCTGTAATGCGGGAGACCTTGGTTCAACCTCTGGGTTGGGAAGTTTCCCTGGAGAAGGGGAAGGCTATCCACTCCAGTATTCTGGCCTGGAGAATTCCATGGACTGGGGTCACAAAGAGTTGAACACAACTGAGTGACTTTCACTTACAACCTAAACTTTAGGGCTACCCGGGTAGCACTGGTTGCATACTGCTGCAGCTGCTAAGTCGCTTCAGTCATGTCCGACTCTGTGCGACCCCATAGACGGCAGCCCACCAGGCTCCCCCATCCCTGGGATTCTCCAGGCAAGAACACTGGAGTGGGTTGCCATTTCCTTCTCCAATGCATGAAAGTGAAAAGTGAAAGTGAAGTCGCTAAGNGACTCTGTGCGACCCCATAGACGGCAGCCCACCAGGCTCCCCCATCCCTGGGATTCTCCAGGCAAGAACACTGGAGTGGGTTGCCATTTCCTTCTCCAATGCATGAAAGTGAAAAGTGAAAGTGAAGTCGCTAAGTCGTGTCCAACTCTTAGCGACCCCATGGACTACAGCCCACCAGGCTCCTCCGTCCATGGGATTTTCCAGGCAAGAGTACTGGAGTGGGTGCCATTGCCTTCTCCATAGATTATCATAAATCTATCCCAATTTACCTGCCAGTGCAGGAGACATAAGAGACACAGGTTTAATCCCTGGGTCTGGAAGATCCCCTGGAGAAGGAAATGGTTACCCACTCCAGTATTCTTGCCTAGAGAATCCCATGGACAGAGGAGCCTGGCAGGGTACAACCCATAGGGTCACAAAGAGTCAGACATGACTGAAGCAACTTAGCATGCATGCATGCAACTTATACTTTGAATTTTGAGGAGCTGCCACACTTTTCCAAAGTTCCAAAGCGACTTTGGAAAACAGCTTTATTTTCCCATCAGCAACTTTTGTTAGTTCCTTTCTACCAATGATGTTCTCTATGTCCTTCAAGTCTCTGTGTAAGACCAATATGCATACAGGTCAAGTGTAAATCTATCCCAACATTCAGTGGTTCACTAGAACTCTTACTCTATGCAAAGTTCCATGCTAAGTATTATGAGAGATTCATTGATGAGTCAGGTTTAAAATGTGCCCTTAGGGTACCTGTTTGGTCACCTGATGTGAACAGCTGACTCACTGGAAAAGAACCTGATGCTGGAAAAGATTGAAGGCAGAAGAAGAGAGCAACAGAGGATGAGATGGTTGGATGGCATCACCAATTCAATGGACATGAACTTGGGCAGATTCTGGGAGATGGTGAGGGACATGGGAGCCTGGCATGCTGCAGTCCATGCGGTTATGAAGTCAGACATGATTTGGAGACTGAACAGCAACAGGGTACCTGTAGTCTAGAAGGATGATAAGAACATTCATTACCTTAGCTTAAGCTAGAAAGGGATAGTGGATGTTGAGGATATAATAGATCAAGTGCTGCTGCTAAGTCACTTCAGTCATGTCCAACTCTGTGTGATGCCACAGACGGCAGCCGACCAGGCTCCCCCGTCCCTGGGGTTCTCCAGGCAAGAACACTGGAGTGGGCTGCCATTTCCTTCTCTAATGCACGAAAGTGAAAAGTGAAAGTGAAGTCGCGCAGTCGTGTCCGACCCTTAGTGTGGACTGCAGCCTACCAGGCTCCTCTGTCCATGGGATTTTCCAGGCAAGAGTACTGGAGTGGGGTGCCGTAGATCAAGTGCAGACACTGGTAAAACACATAAAGTGGGACATGCTTGAGCATCAGAAAACAAGCAACCTGGTTCTCACAAAGTCTGTGTGTACAGGTGTCATCAGTCAGTTCAGTTCAGTCGCTCAGTCGTGTCTGACTCTTCGCGACCCCATGAATCGCAGCACACCAAGCCTCCCTGTCCATCACCAAGTCCCGGAGCTCACTCAGACTCGCGTTCATCGAGTCAGTGATGCCATCCAGCCATCTCATCCTCGGTTGTCCCCTTCTTCTCCTGTCCCCAGTTCCTCCCAGCATCAAAGTCTTTTCCAATGACTTAACTCTTCGCATGAGGTAGCCAAAATACTGGAGTTTCAGCTTTAGCATCATTCCTTCCAAAGAAATCCCAGGGTTTATCTCCTTCAGAATGGACTGATTGGATCTCCTAAATTCTCACTTAACTTGAAAAAACAGAAAAGCATTCTGACCACGAACTCCTACCCTCACAATTTTTGACCATACTCCAGATCAATCTATAAAATTAAATATATATGTGTATATGTATTTATTTGGCTGTACCAAGTCTTCATTGCAGAGTGTGAGATCTTTAGTTGCAGCATGTGGGATCTAGTTCCCTGACCAGGGATCAAATCCGGGCCACCTGCATTGGGAGTGCAGAACTGGACCATCAGGGAAGTCCCCCAATCTATAACATTAAAAAATGCTAACCTCAAGTTCTCTCCATTGCACTGTTGGCTTATGTATTTGAAATATAATAACTCAAAGTTTCTTTAAAAAGAAAACAAGCTATGCTTTGAACGAATGTGTGATGTTATTTAATAACTATTTGTGTAATTATAATAACTCATATTATGTCTTAGTAGTAGAAGGAAAGAACTGTGTGATTTAGCCAGTGATGGATTTCAAAGGGAGTATGCCAGTCCTTGGCTTCAAGAATATGTTTGTTTCCTTCCATCCTTTATCCCCCAGTGTACTCTACCCAAGACCCTTCCCTTCCCTTTCTAAGGACTGTGGAAGATCTTGAGTAAAAAAAATTTTTTTTTACTATTGTTGGCATCTGATTTGAATTTTCAGTGGTTTTCAACTTGGAGCTTAAAAACAGTCCGTGGCTTTAGTTAGTATCTTTGACGGTTATGTTTGAGGTTTTGCTTATTGCCTTCTCTCCCCACCCCCACAGTGCCCACCAGGCTATTATGAGAACAAACTTGTTAAAAGAAGAACTGGAGGAACTGAAAATTAGTATGAATGCTTCAGAAGAGCAGAAGACCATGATTGTAGCCCAGAACAAACAATTAGTAAGTCGTCCAAGTACTTTGGAATTGGTGAATAGTTTATTTAACTGAAATCCAAGATGGTTTACTTGGATGCAAAGATCAGAAATCAGTAGGCTGATGAATGAATTGGTAACCTCTTAGAAAAGTAAAGGCAAGTAGGATTTTAAAAAAAGTTTTCTTTTCAACCAGGGTTAAAGTTCTTTACAAATGTTACATTTGCAATGGTTTGTGAAGGTCTAGAATGCCTTCTGAAGTTAACAGGTGAATTTATAAATATCTGACACTGAAAGTCACATCTTCCAAAAAAAAATTTGTGTGTCAAACTTTCACCTTTTTCTCGGGTTTTTAAAAACATTCATTTTTTTCAGCATGTACAGATTACTAGTTAGCTCCATTAATCAGTCTTTAACACTAAATAAGCCCAGGCTTGTAATTTTTGGAGCAAAACATTATTTAGACTAAGTTTCAACTACCAGAGAAGTAATTATTTTTATGGAGGCTGTTAAACTATTCCCTGGAGCTTCAGTAATAATCTTCAAAATCCCTCTAGCACTATTTGAGCATTGCTAACCATGGTCGGGCATGGGGGGTGACGGTCAGCTGAAAGTCATTCAGACTGATTTATTTTTAGGTCTGTAAGGTATCAGGAAACTTGAATTTCAGGCCTGTGTCTTTCACTCATGACCTCCTACAAGCGACACAGTTTAGCTTAGCTTTTGCCTCAACAGTAAAATGTGGAGACTGGACTCATTAAGTATCAGGTGACTCTGCAAGTCTCTGTGAATACATTACAGCAAGGACTCAGTCTGGGACCACTAAGGAGCTTCTGTGTGGAAGTCATGTGGAGCAGTGACCAAGAGCCCACCTTGGGGGGTCAGGCTGAGAACATGCCAGCCCCGTTTCTGAGGGCTGTGTAACTTTAGGCAAACCACATAACCTTTTTTTTGTTTCTCATCTTTCTTTCTCTATCATGGTTAGATTGAATCAAGGAGGAGAGTGACTTCTCACTGATACCAAGAAACTGGAAGCCAAAAGCTTAACCCCATATTGAGAATATTTTCCGACTAGGCTCATGTGCAATATGTCAATGCTACATTTAAGGTTGATGAAAACATGTTGATAACTCTGGAAGTAAATATTTGTTATTTTCATAAGCTTCTCAAATACTTTTAAATTATGTTTCTCTTAATAAATCAGGAGACAGAAAACCGGGCTCTGATTCTTAAGATTCGGATTCTCCAAGAAGAGGTATGTTGAAATTGTTAAACAGACTATACAGATAAATATGGAAATCATGGGTCCTGACTCTGGCTTCCTATGAAATTCAAATCATATGAATTTCAGGCTCCTGTGGGCAAAATACTAGGTTGCTTTGTCAAATGGCAAGTGAGGAAGAGTAGACAGGATTTTCCTGTTTGGACAGAAGTATATCACCTTTGTAATCCTCCATGAGGAAATAGGATTTAAGAAATTCAGACTTAAGATGAAATGAAACTAACCCATCTAAACAGTATACAAATCAAGAAGGAAAGTGCAGACATTATTTAATAATTTTCCAATATTATTCCACAAAACTAAATGGCAAAGGTCATTGATTCTAAGACTTAGATCTTAAATTCTTTGACAGTCTGACCTTGGAAAGGCCATTTATCTTCTGAGGGATTAATAATACCTATTCCCTACAGTTACTTTAAAGGTTAAGATAATATGTGAAGCCATTTGGTTAACCATAATATACCTTATATATGTTAGTAAATATTAGTAAAATCTCTTTAAAAAGAAAACTTTTATGCAATATATATATTTAAGCAACAAAATTAAAACATTGAAAGAACAGGTAGAAAAGCTATTAGTAAGTTACTATTTTGAAGAAAAATTCTCTATAGGTACCTTTTGAATGTCAATCATTATGTATAATGTATAGTTTTTTGGTTGTGCTTTATATAAGTTTATTAGAGTTATTTATTAAGCTGCAATGAATGATTTGAAGAGTTATCCAATTCATGGCCTAAGTGGACATTCATAATGCATTGCAAAGGAACAGCTAAAGATTGGAAAGAAACCTTGTATTTTATTTAGATATATTACAGCTGCCAGGCCAGGTTTCCATGAAACTAGGGCTTTTGAAGGAAGTTCCCAGTGTAAGATATTTTTCTTCTCATATTTAAGATGACTGACTACCATCAAAGAATTATAGTATACCAATTTAGAATTGAGATAGAAGGAAGGAGACTTAGAGCTCTTCCTCATGAGATGGCATTACAGTGATTGACTTGTGTTGGAAAAGGCATACAGATGTCAATCAGTTTCCTTTAGGAGGTAAAAAATCTGATGTATTGTGAAGCGCACAATGGCTTGGCTAATTATTCGATGGAGTGCTTAGTCAGTCGTGTCTTACTCTTCGCAAACCTGTGGACTATAGCCCGCCTGGCTCCTCTGTCCATGGGATTTTTCAGGGGAGGATACTGGAGTAGGTTGCCATTTCCTCCTCCAGGGGATCTTCCTGACCCAGGAATCAAACCCACATCTCCTGTGTGTTCTGCATTTGCAGGTGAATTCTTTACCCACTGGGCCATTGGGGAAGCCAGTTATTCGCTTACATTTATTTACTTCTTATACACACATTCACTGGGAGATAGACTGTATTCTAAGTGAATATGGACTTAAGCAAATAGTCTGTGTGAAACTAGCATGTTAGATGAGATTAGTGCCACCGAGAGAAGAACAGAAAACGGCGATTTAAACTAGGGTGGTTAGGGGACTTCCCTGGTGGCCCAGTGGTGAAGACTCCACCTTTCAGTGCAGGGGATGTGGGTTTGATGCCTGGTCTTGGAGCTAAAATTCCATCTGCCTTGTGGTCAAAAACACAAAACTAAAGGTTTACTTTATCAACTCTAGTTTATTGGGTGGTTAGGAGAAGTAGAACTGTGAAGCTAATTTTTGGCTAAAAACTGTGAGGCTCATCTCAAAGAACACTCATGGCAGAGGAGGTAGCAAGTCCACAGTCCTCAGGCTGTGGCCTGCCCACCATTTTTAAGGGATAACAAGCTCAGTGTGGCTGGAGCAGAGGGAACGAGCACCACAAGGTGCTACAGAGAACTGTGGGGACCTGGACCCCCAGAATCTTATAAAGGCCTTGTTTGGACTCTGGTTGGTTGTGCTGAGTGAGATGGGAGCTGCTGAACAGTTTTGAGCAGAGGAGTAACATCATATAATTTCAGTTTTACCAAGATTTCTCTGGCTCCTGGCTTTAGAATCAACTGTGGGGCGAGGGAAGAAGTGGGGAGACTGATTAGGAGGCTCTTGTATTAATATTAAAGCAGGCAAAAGTCAGTGAAGGCTTAGACTGAAGCAGGAACAAAAGTAGTGGATAAAGTACTCAGGTCAGCAAATGCTTTATATTATCCCCAAATATTTATTATATATCCAAGTAATGTGGAAAATTCACTTCTAATAGTTTCTATTAGAGAGTCCCTTGGACTGCAAGGAGATCCAACCAGTCCATCCTAAAGGAAATCAGTCCTGAATATTGATTGGAAGGATTGATGCTGAAGTTGAAACTCCAATACTTTGGCCACCTGATGTGAAGAGCTGACTCGCTTGAAAAGACCCTGATGCTTAGAAAGATTGAAGGCAGTAGGAGAAGGGGACAACAGAGGATGAGATGGTTGGATGCAATCACCAACTCAATGGACATGAGTTTGAGTAAACTTCAGGAGTTGGCAATGGACAGGGAGGCCTGGCGTGCTGCAGTCCATGGGATCGCAAAGAGTTGGACATGACTGAGTAACTGAATGGAACTGAATAGTTTCTAATATCTCAGTGAAATACAGAGCATTGGCTGAGAGTGAGGATGTTGGAGGAGGTATTGGAAATTCAAGAAGAGAGAAAGAATGAAATAGGCCAGGAATTGGCAAACTTTTTGTAAAGGACATGATAGTAAATATTTTTAAGCTTGCCTGGCTAGAAGGACTTTGTCACAACCACTTACTTCTGCCATTGCAAGGTAAAGGTGGCTAAGGACAATCTGAAAACAACGGGCTCATTTGTGTCTTAATAAAGCGTTATTTATAAAACCAAGTAGTCAGAGTTGGCCTCTGAGAATGGAGAAGGGCAGTTGGTACAGTTTGCAAATCCTTGCTTTAGGCAAATGGCCATTTGAATAAGTATGATATAATCACCAGAAAACCTTGAGATTAAAGCTTACAAATTTAATATGTGACCTATTGGTTTATTCGTATTTCTCTTTAACAATCGTTATCGGAAAAGGTACTGGCATGGAGTGGATGGCAATCTGAAATTAAGAAAATACTAAGAAATAGGAGAGAGCCAAGGGGATTGAAGGGATGTGGAAGTAAGAGATTGTAATGATTGGCCATGAAAGAATTTAAGCTGAGTCAAGAGGTGACTGAGTTCACGGGAAGGTGGTAGGGTAATGAGAAAGTAGTGGAATCATTGGATTGCAGGCTCCAGTGGGGACTGAAGGTTTGCTGATGCACAAAGAAGTAATCTGGAAAGACAAGAAATAATGGTTGAAGAGGGGGATGCTTTTGCAATTAAGGTAACAGAAGGGTCCCAGTTACTGTAATGACAAATCTGACATTATGTCTAGGGAGTGAGTGGCCCAGGTGGAATAGAAAATAAGAAGGGATTACTGAGAATATTCCTGGATGATCACATTAAAAAGATTGTGTTATTTTTGGACAAAGTCTAAAGTTCTGTCCCTTAGTTTAAAACGGATTACGATGTCAATGATGAAAATATCACTTTCTAAAAAAGACTTTGTGATGTCCTTTTATGTTTTTTTTTGGTCTAAATCTAAGAATACTATCTTACTTTACATTAGAATGCTAAGAACATTATGGATATATATAAATTGGAAGAGAAGATTGAGGACTTGTCTAAAGCTGAGAAAGAGCACCAAGTAAGCACTTCTCAAATACTGGTAAAATATTTTCTTGCATCAAATTAATATTACTTTATGAAGGTGTTTGTGACTCATTGACACACTGACCTTTCATTATGAATTTTGAAATTTGTACTCTAGATGTCTAAGTTATATAAAAGACAGCTTCTGCTTTTTTAATGTAGCACCTTTACTGATATATAACACATATGCCATTAAATTCACTCAGAGTATACAGGTCAGTGGTTTTTAGTATTGAATATATTCAGAGTTGTGCAACCATCACCAAAACCAATTTTAAAATACTTTTATCATCCAAAAAGAAATCCCTTTAGTGGTGATTTTCCATTCTTCCCCAACACTAGACAAACACTTATCAGCTTTCTATCTCCATAGATTTAGCTATTCTGGACATGTCATATAAATGGGGTCATATACATTATATTGTCTTTTGTGACTGGCTTTCTTCACTGGGACTAGTGTATTAAGAGTTCCTTCATGTCATAGCATATATCATTACTTCATTTCCTTGTATTGCTGAATAATACTCCATTATAGGAATATAGCACATTTTGTTCATTCATCAATTGCTGGACATTTAAGCTGTTCCTACTTTTCTTTTCTTTTTACTATAATGAGTAATGGTGCTATGAATATTCATGTATAAATTTTTTGTGTGGATGTAAGTTTTAATTTCTCTTGAGCATGTATCTAAGAGTCGAATTACTGCATCATATGATAACTATGTTTAACCTTTTGAGGAACTGCCAAATTTTTTTCCTAAGTAGCTATACCATTTTACATTTCTATTAGCTATGTATGAGGGTTCAAATTACTCCACATCCTTGCCACCATTTGCTATTATTTATAATTTTTATTATAGTGACAATTTCTAATTTAATAGTATCTAATTTTTCAAATTTTTAAGTTAGGGAAAAGTTCAGCTATTGTACCTTCTTAATGCAAAAAATGAGAGATGGGGAAAAAAGTCCATCTTGCTTTTTAATTCAACTCTATTGAATAAACAAATTATATCTTACAAAAATGATTTTTAAATCTATATTGATAAAAGTATCTAGTGTATATTTTTGTTATGTCTGCCATACTTTATTATCAGGAAAGAGAAGGTAACTATTAC
The DNA here is from genome assembly GCA_006410675.1 of Oreotragus oreotragus. Lineage (NCBI taxonomy): Eukaryota > Metazoa > Chordata > Mammalia > Artiodactyla > Bovidae > Oreotragus > Oreotragus oreotragus. The sequence goes on along the minus strand of SJYX01019790.1, from coordinate 406,357 downwards.
TAAATTCAGGAATTTGTGTCATGCTTTTTGTTATCTCTGATGGTTTATTTGAACAGTATTTTTTGCTTTAGTATATGTTTGAAATGATGATGTACTTAAAATTCATATCTATATGTGGAATTCTCACTTTTCCTGGCAGACACCTGATTCCATGTGTGTATGTACATATATATATATTATAGCCATTATAATGTAGACACTAAACATTGATTTTATTCTGGGAATGGCTGTTTTGGAAAATATAACTGCCATAAACTGGTGGAAAGAGCCAGAGAAGATGTGGATTCAAATCCTGTCCTCTAAAAAGCTTTATGGCAGTGCTGGTTTACTCACTAAGTCTTGTCTAACTCTTATGACCCCAAGGACTGCAGCCTGCCAGGCCCCTCTGTCCATGGGGATTCTCCAGGCAAGAATACTGAAGTGGGTTGCCATTTTCTTCTCCAGAGTAAAATTTTTAACCCCAAGCAATTAGTCAACTTCTTTAAATCTCAGTTTTTCCATCTATTAAATGGGTACCTCATCCACAAGCTTGTTGGAAACTCAAATGAAAGGATTATGTGAAAATACCTTGAGAACTATAAAGGAATATCACACATGTATGATTATGATGACGATTCTACTTCTGACTATGCTATGATTTTTCCAAGCTTTCCATTCAAACAATATACATTTTTCTCAATTACATCCTACTTAGGAGTCTATGCCAACAAGCTTGCTTTTGGTTTAAACTGATAATATCCTTAATATTCACTTTGCTAAAAGAAAGCTTGAACATTTTTACGCTATTTTTAAAAGAGGAAGAGCCTTTTGCATGCTCATATGGAGTCGTCTGTGTTCATGTCCTACCTAGATTTTTATTTTCACCAAAAACTGAACACACTCTATGTCCTTTTATTGTGTGAAGTGTGAAACAGTGGGAAGAGCCCTTGGCTGAAGTTGGAGACTCAGATTCTAGGCTCTGTTCTGTCACTTACTAGGTGTGCCATTGGGCAAGTCTCTGGATAGTGCTGAGCTTTGATATCCTTCCTGGTAGAGAGAGGGCAATGACCTTGGCCTTGAGGGTTGTTGTGAGGCTAATGGGAAGGCTCTTTATAAAGTGAAAAATGCATGCATATAAAAAATGCTTCAGAAACATGTCTCCTGATTGTGCCATGATTTTGTGGCATTGTCTTTTACCAAAGCAACATCCTAGTGGCCTTCCTTAAATGTGTTTCTTTTCAGATGCAGTTACACATGTATGAAAACACTTTGCTTAATACAGATGCAAGTTTGCAGAAGGTTGGTACTGTCTCTGTCCTTGGAATCCTGGAGACTCCCTCCAAGTAATAGAGGAAGGCAATGACATTTGCATAACTCCACCCATTAAAATATCTGATTCTAATATTCTGTCATAAGGCATTTCTTTATTTGTAAGAATAAAAATTGTTCTTCTGAGTGAAGAATATTAACTTTTCCACTTGGGATATTTTAATATATCCTCTGTAAATTCTGGTGATATTCATTCCTTTATTCAACAACATTAGTATGCCAATTTGCCAGTCACTGGCTAAATAGTGGTGATGAAGTGTTTTGTTTTGTTTGTCTTTTGTTTTTAATTTTTTGGCCACACCTTGGGGGCACTCAGTGTCTTGGTTCCTTGACCAGGGATTGAAGCCGCGCCCCTGCTGTGGAAGCAGGGAGTTTTAACCATTGGACCAACCAGAAACTCCCTGTGATGATGAAGTTTTGATTCATAACAACATTAATGAATCATTTCAGGGAAAAACAATATATCCCGAGTTATGTTCTACCTAGGTTGACTGATTAATTTGATAGATAATTATTACTCTATTTATATTTGTCTCTCATGATCATAGCCTATTTGGTAACAAACTTTCCTGGCTACAGGGATGCTGGTTTGGTGGCTTTAGGAGACACAGAAAGGACACAGCCTAAGTTAATAAGCTTCCACATTCAAAGACAGGAAAGGGAAGGAGGAGCAGTATTTCACTTCCTTTCCCTGCAGCTGATGACATTTCAAAGGCATCCTTCACAGCTTGTGGACATTGACCAGAATACTGACTATGGTACCAACTGTGTCTCCTCCTCATGGGCATTCTCTCTCCCCGTGTAATGACATTGTAGTAGCGATGACTGCTCACTTTCTCCATAACTTTAGTCCTTCCACCACTCTGCACTCCTGCCCAGCACTCGTAAGATACTTCTCAGGCCCCAGGCACCATGCCATTCCTGGCACACAACTACCGGTCAGGCACTGACTGTACCCTCTGGTCTTGGAGTGCAAAACTATGATTTTTAAAAGATATGTTTTGAACTGGGTAAAACTAGATGCTTTTATAATTTATTAGTCATTTGTGGGTAAAAACTGCCTTTTTTTTTTCTTAAATAGGCCGTAGTAATAACATTTTGACCTGGATTTTAGAATTGCCTTTCAGGGTATGATTTCACTGGACCAGGCAGGGATAGAACATAATAACACAGTCAGATAATAGATGCCTTGCTGCCCCTTTTGTTTTTCTGTAGTTTTAATCACAAACCCAGACTAGCTGAATTTTCAAAACATGAGATTCGTAGAAGGTCTCATCACATCATTAGGCATTTATAATTCTTCTTTGACTCAGATTGCTAGTCTAGTAAATATGATTTGGTAAACTCATACATTTATTTTCTATTCATTCTCTCTCCTTCTTTTCAGAAGGATGTAAGTATAGAAGAGCTTAAGTCAACGATCATAGAATATGGAAGCATTATTGAGGTATACCATAATAATCTCACAACTTGCATGGTGGGGATTTTAAACGGAAATGTGTGTGGCAATATGTGTCCCAGTAGAGTAACATGGGCAGCCTAATGTTGTATGTGATTCCAGAACTTAAGAGAAGAGAAAAACAAGCTGGCTCAAGAGTTACAGCACTTACAACAGGAATTCATGATGTAAGTGCAGAGTAACCTCTCACCGACTTTCTGTCCTGCGTCTCCCGCTCCACATTAAGAGCTGTGTTAAGAGCTCTGTGCAGTTCTTTGAACATGCCACGTTCTTTCCTTCTGTAACTTTGTGATGTTTTCTCAGCTTCTATCCTAAGAGTGCGGACTCCTTCACACGTTTTCCATCAGCCTCCCTCCCTCACCCTTACTTTTCTCATGCCTTGAGACTAAATAATCTTTCTGAGTGCATGCATGGCATGTTGTTTTGACCTCTTTCCTGATACACTCTACCTTGTGTTATCGTTTGTTTCTGATTTTGTATAACATGCTAGTCCAGAAGTCCATACGCAGCAAAATGAGTAAAGTCAATGGGGTAAGTTAAGGGGGTGAAAATGAGGAAAGTACATTATCCAGGTAAAGATGGGGTGTTACTCTGCTTAGCTCCAGATAGTTGTTATATCAAGAATATATGGACCCAGTGTGACCACACATTCTGATTTTTTAAAGAAAAGCAAGACATCTAGATTTTTAGTGAAAAATTTAAAAATTCAACTATTAGCTCCAATTCTTAAAAAGAAAGTATGGCTTACCTGTTTGCACCCACCTAGAATCACTAGTGTGTGCAGCGCCTGGAGGGCAAAGACTACCTCTGTTCCTCTCTGTAGTCTTAAGTACCTAATACAGTCCTCACACAGCACACATAGTGCTAACTGTTTGGTGATAAATAAATCTTATTCTTGTGACTTAAAACATAAGGCATACCTAACCAGACCAGACTACTGTTTTGTTTTTTTTTTTTCTTCAAGAAATGGAATGCAGTTAAATGTCAGTGGAGAGCATAAGAGTGCCGACTCTGAAGGAGTAAAATCTCTACACTGTGAACTCATTCTTGCTCAGTCTGCAGAGGTAGGTAATTATCATTAAATGGAAGCCTTTACAAAAATAATCAACACGTGCAATAGCTTGCTATTAAGTAAAGGTCTGTATCTTGCTGAAGATCACCCATGACATTTTGAGGGAATCCACTGATAGTCTGTGGAACCTATGTCTAAAGTTTCTTAGCCTGGAAGAGTGAATCTTTTTCAAGTCATGGCTGAAAACTATAGTGAGACTTCAGCATGGGGTGTGGCAATATGTGTTCAGTGAATCTGGACTTTAAAAATGTTTACATATGTGTATACACACAGACACCACACACACACAGACACACATATGCATATATATTTGGCCACACAGCATGCGTGATCTTAGTTCCCCAAGCAGAGTTCAAACCCAAGTCCTTGGCAGTGAGAGCATGGGATCCTACCCACTGGACTGCCAGGGAATTCTCAAGAAATCTTTACTATCTTGATATTTTTCAGGACTACCTGCAGTGATACCCAGCCTGGGGTCTGAAAGATTGTGGTAGAGATCATGAACTATTTTTAGTATTTCTTCAAGTCCCAAAGTAAATGTATCTACCAAAAATTTACTTGTTTCATTTACATTGTTTTATGCAGAAACGTGAAATTTCTTTGCTTGAGAATATAATTGTACCGACTCAAATTAATGACACTGAACATATATATTTGGCCACACAGCATGCGTGATCTTAGTTCCCCAAGCAGAGTTCAAACCCAAGTCCTTGGCAGTGAGAGCATGGGATCCTACCCACTGGACTGCCAGGGAATTCTCAAGAAATCTTTACTATCTTGATATTTTTCAGGACTACCTGCAGTGATACCCAGCCTGGGGTCTGAAAGATTGTGGTAGAGATCATGAACTATTTTTAGTATTTCTTCAAGTCCCAAAGTAAATGTATCTACCAAAAATTTACTTGTTTCATTTACATTGTTTTATGCAGAAACGTGAAATTTCTTTGCTTGAGAATATAATTGTACCGACTCAAATTAATGACACTGATTATTATATTCTGAACATAAATTAGCATTTTTATATGTTTGGGGTTAATTTTAAAATAGCGAAATGAATTAGTGCCTTAAAACCTCCAGCCTGTTGGTAGTTCTTTACAACAGGGGTGGAAACAGTCAAATGCCTTCTTGTGAATGAAATGTTGGAACCTGACTCCCTAGTATATTTTCGTTCCTTTGTACTTTCCAGTTGTGTGCTTGAAATGCTAGGAAATGTTTTTTGGCAGATTGCTTTCTTTCACTACTTTGATGGTCTTCCCTTGTTAGACAATAGATTTGTCCGGAATGTCCTGTTGACAGCTGCGCTATGACCTTGAAAGGAGAGAATGTCCTTGGGGCAAGTGCCATTTGAATATCTCCTGCCAAGGATGCAGGGCGACATATGTTGCTTCACCTAAGGCATTCTCAGGCAGTCTTGAACATTCTGCTGAGGACTTTGCTTTCCTGACGTTCTGTTGCAAAGACGCATCACTTTTTTTAGTGTGCTCTTGAAACCAAGCCAAACTGCCAGACTGAATGACATGGTGACTAATCTACCACAGCGATGCGTTTTTATCCCCTGTCCTCTGAGGTAATAATGATGCCAAGATGCCAGCCTGTAAAGTTTTATGATTCTGAACAGGGGTAAAACAGCTGGCAACATTCTGGTGCTGAAGTTTATCTCACTAATGGATTAGGAAGTCTTTGCCTTCTAATTGGAATCTGGAGTAAGAGCCCAATCACTTTTTTCCAACTCACAGCAAGGAAGTTAAATGTGTTGTTGTTATATATCTAAAGTAGTATGAGAGGACACAGAGACTTCGAGAGAAGGATGAGAAACTTGCTTTGTGAAACATCATCTGAGAGCATCTTCTATGAGTGGAGGAGAGATGAAGAAACCAATCTGTTTTCAATGGCATTTGTTGAATGCACCCTCCCGTGACCAACAGTTTTCTTTTTCTGAGAATCTCTTTCCTGTTCCTTCTTTTCATAAAATTAGAGCCGCAGAAGTTTATATCATGTAAAAGTAAATGTTACCTATTAGATATCTGAGTGTCCTTTAAGAATGAGTAAATGTTAAGCTGAAGGCATCCAAGAGAGGAAATGAACAGTTTGGGGGCGGTGTAGGAGTAGTTCCAGGTGGCAACCTGCCAATGCAGGTGATGTAAGAGATATGGTCTCAATCCCTGGGTCAGGAAGATCCCCTGGAGGAGGGCATGGCAACCCACTCCAGGATTCTTGCCTGGAGAATCCCATGGATAGAGGAGCCTGGCGGGCTACAGTCCATGGGGCCATAAAGAGCCAGACACAACTGAGTGACTTAGCATGCACACAGGAGGATTTCATAAGATAATTTAGAATGTTTGATGGAGATCATTACATTGACCCATGGGCATCATTTTCATAAAATAAAAATAATGAAATTCTTTATTGGGATGACAGGGTTGTGGACATTTTGGTAATTGTTTCAGAATAATGACACTGAGTGGCAGTGTAATTTAATCAGCTTGTCATCTCTGGACATGATAATGGATGAAGAAATGCTGCTGTTACTGAGAGCACTTGAACAAAAGGGAGTGGAGTTCACAGCTACGCTTCAGAATCTGGTATTGTATAACATCTGCATATCGTATGCTGTTTCACTGGCCAGGAAGATCTACAGATAACTGACCTACAGCCTGTTTGCTGAGCACGGGCGTACCTATGTTTTGAGAACAAAATATATCCTACTATGAAATGAAAAGATTTTTCTCAAATCTTCCTAATGTGCATCTTCTAACTCTGGGTCAATCAGGACTAACAGGCTGACCGTTAGGTATAGATTGCTTGAGCTTATAGTCCCTACAAGTTAATCTTTAGTATCAGAGGGCTGAAGACTATTGAACTCCTTCTAGCTAATGACTAGTACTTCTTTTTCCATTTTAATTTTTAAAAAACATTTCTTCATTTATTTCTGGGTGTTGGGTCTTAGATGTGGCATGCGGGATCGTTTGTTGGGGCACACAGGCTTCTCTCTACTTGTGGTACGTGGGTTCTAGAGCACGTGGACCGTGTTGTTGTGGCAAGAGGGCTCAAGCACTGTGGTGCACGTGCTTTGTAACCTTGTAGCATGTGGGGTCTTAGTTTCTTGACCAGGGATTGAACCCCTGTCACCTGCATTGGAGGAAAAGTTCTTAAGCACGGATTACCAGGAACGTCTCTGTCTATCTCGATTTTTGACTGGGAATCCTAGATGATCAGAGAAAGCTGAGAACACCATTTTCATGTAGGTATTTCTAGTTCCTTCCACAGTGTCTAGCACATTGCTGTTGTCGTTTAGTCACTAAATCATGTCCGACCCATGGCCTGTAGCATGCCAGGCTTCCCCGTCCTTCACTCTTTCCCAGAGCTTTCTCAAACACATATCCATTAAGTCGGTGATGCCATCCAACCATCTCATCCTCTGTCACTCCCTTCTCCTCCTGCCTTCAATCTTTCCTAGCATCAGAGTCTTTTCCAATGAGTTGACTTTTTGCAGGTGGCCAAAGTATTGGAGCTTCAGCATCAGTCCTTCCAATGAATATTCAGGGTTGATTTCCTTTGGGATTTACTAGTTTGATCTCCTTGTCGTCCAAGGGACTCTCAAGAGTCTTCTCCAGCACCATGATTTGAAAACATCAGTTCTTTGGTGCTCAGCGTTCTTTATGCTCCAACTCTCACATCTGTACATGACTACTAGAAAAACCATAGCTTTGCTCATATGGACCTTTGTCCACAAAGTGGTATCTCTGCTTTTTAATATGCTGTCTAGGTTCGTCGTAGCTTTTCTTCCAAGTAGCAAGCGTCTTTTAATTTCATGGCTGCAGTCACTGTCTGTAGTGATTTTGGAAGCCAAGAAAATAAAATCTGTCACTGCCTAGTCTAAGTAGATAATATTTAGTTTAATGAATGAAAAAATATCCATGAAAATGCTTGCTTCCTTCTATTTGAGAGGGGAATAAAATGGGTAGGTTTTGTTCTGGAAAAGCTTTCTATCTCCATAGATTTAGCTATTCTGGACATGTCATATAAATGGGGTCATATACATTATATTGTCTTTTGTGACTGGCTTTCTTCACTGGGACTAGTGTATTAAGAGTTCCTTCATGTCATAGCATATATCATTACTTCATTTCCTTGTATTGCTGAATAATACTCCATTATAGGAATATAGCACATTTTGTTCATTCATCAATTGCTGGACATTTAAGCTGTTCCTACTTTTCTTTTCTTTTTACTATAATGAGTAATGGTGCTATGAATATTCATGTATAAATTTTTTGTGTGGATGTAAGTTTTAATTTCTCTTGAGCATGTATCTAAGAGTCGAATTACTGCATCATATGATAACTATGTTTAACCTTTTGAGGAACTGCCAAATTTTTTTCCTAAGTAGCTATACCATTTTACATTTCTATTAGCTATGTATGAGGGTTCAAATTACTCCACATCCTTGCCACCATTTGCTATTATTTATAATTTTTATTATAGTGACAATTTCTAATTTAATAGTATCTAATTTTTCAAATTTTTAAGTTAGGGAAAAGTTCAGCTATTGTACCTTCTTAATGCAAAAAATGAGAGATGGGGAAAAAAGTCCATCTTGCTTTTTAATTCAACTCTATTGAATAAACAAATTATATCTTACAAAAATGATTTTTAAATCTATATTGATAAAAGTATCTAGTGTATATTTTTGTTATGTCTGCCATACTTTATTATCAGGAAAGAGAAGGTAACTATTACTAAATTCAGGAATTTGTGTCATGCTTTTTGTTATCTCTGATGGTTTATTTGAACAGTATTTTTTGCTTTAGTATATGTTTGAAATGATGATGTACTTAAAATTCATATCTATATGTGGAATTCTCACTTTTCCTGGCAGACACCTGATTCCATGTGTGTATGTACATATATATATATTATAGCCATTATAATGTAGACACTAAACATTGATTTTATTCTGGGAATGGCTGTTTTGGAAAATATAACTGCCATAAACTGGTGGAAAGAGCCAGAGAAGATGTGGATTCAAATCCTGTCCTCTTAAAAGCTTCATGGCAGTGCTGGTTTACTCACTAAGTCTTGTCTAACTCTTATGACCCCAAGGACTGCAGCCTGCCAGGCCCCTCTGTCCATGGGGATTCTCCAGGCAAGAATACTGAAGTGGGTTGCCATTTTCTTCTCCAGAGTAAAATTTTTAACCCCAAGCAATTAGTTAACTTCTTTAAATCTCAGTTTTTCCATCTGTTAAATGGGTACCTCATCCACAAGCTTGTTGGAAACTCAAATGAAAGGATTATGTGAAAATACCTTGAGAACTATAAAGGAATATCACACATGTATGATTATGATGACGATTCTACTTCTGACTATGCTATGATTTTTCCAAGCTTTCCATTCAAACAATATACATTTTTCTCAATTACATCCTACTTAGGAGTCTATGCCAACAAGCTTGCTTTTGGTTTAAACTGATAATATCCTTATTATTCACTTTGCTAAAAGAAAGCTTGAACATTTTTACGCTATTTTTAAAAGAGGAAGAGCCTTTTGCATGCTCATATGGAGTCGTCTGTGTTCATGTCCTACCTAGATTTTTATTTTCACCAAAAACTGAACACACTCTATGTCCTTTTATTGTGTGAAGTGTGAAACAGTGGGAAGAGCCCTTGGCTGAAGTTGGAGACTCAGATTCTAGGCTCTGTTCTGTCACTTACTAGGTGTGCCATTGGGCAAGTCTCTGGATAGTGCTGAGCTTTGATATCCTTCCTGGTAGAGAGAGGGCAATGACCTTGGCCTTGAGGGTTGTTGTGAGGCTAATGGGAAGGCTCTTTATAAAGTGAAAAATGCATGCATATAAAAAATGCTTCAGAAACATGTCTCCTGATTGTGCCATGATTTTGTGGCATTGTCTTTTACCAAAGCAACATCCTAGTGGCCTTCCTTAAATGTGTTTCTTTTCAGATGCAGTTACACATGTATGAAAACACTTTGCTTAATACAGATGCAAGTTTGCAGAAGGTTGGTACTGTCTCTGTCCTTGGAATCCTGGAGACTCCCTCCAAGTAATAGAGGAAGGCAATGACATTTGCATAACTCCACCCATTAAAATATCTGATTCTAGTATTCTGTCATAAGGCATTTCTTTATTTGTAAGAATAAAAATTGTTCTTCTGAGTGAAGAATATTAACTTTTCCACTTGGGATATTTTAATATATCCTCTGTAAATTCTGGTGATATTCATTCCTTTATTCAACAACATTAGTATGCCAATTTGCCAGTCACTGGCTAAATAGTGGTGATGAAGTGTTTTGTTTTGTTTGTCTTTTGTTTTTAATTTTTTGGCCACACCTTGGGGGCACTCAGTGTCTTGGTTCCTTGACCAGGGATTGAAGCCGCGCCCCTGCTGTGGAAGCAGGGAGTTTTAACCATTGGACCAACCAGAAACTCCCTGTGATGATGAAGTTTTGATTCATAACAACATTAATGAATCATTTCAGGGAAAAACAATATATCCCGAGTTATGTTCTACCTAGGTTGACTGATTAATTTGATAGATAATTATTACTCTATTTATATTTGTCTCTCATGATCATAGCCTATTTGGTAACAAACTTTCCTGGCTACAGGGATGCTGGTTTGGTGGCTTTAGGAGACACAGAAAGGACACAGCCTAAGTTAATAAGCTTCCACATTCAAAGACAGGAAAGGGAAGGAGGAGCAGTATTTCACTTCCTTTCCCTGCAGCTGATGACATTTCAAAGGCATCCTTCACAGCTTGTGGACATTGACCAGAATACTGACTATGGTACCAACTGTGTCTCCTCCTCATGGGCATTCTCTCTCCCCGTGTAATGACATTGTAGTAGCAATGACTGCTCACTTTCTCCATAACTTTAGTCCTTCCACCACTCTGCACTCCTGCCCAGCACTCGTAAGATGCTTCTCAGGCCCCAGGCACCATGCCATTCCTGGGACACAACTACCGGTCAGGCACTGACTGTACCCTCTGGTCTTGGAGTGCAAAACTATGATTTTTAAAAGATATGGTTTGAACTGGGTAAAACTGGATGCTTTTACAATTTATTAGTCATTTGCAGGTAAAAGCTGCCTTTTTTTTTTTTTTTTCCTTAAATAGGCCATAGTAATAAAATTTTGACTTGGATTTTAGAATTGCCTTTCAGGGTATGATTTCACTGGACCAGGCAGAGATAGAACATAACAACACAGTCAGATAATAGATGCCTTGCTGCCCCTTTTGTTTTTCTGTAGTTTTAATCACAAACCCAGACTAGCTGAATTTTCAAAACATGAGATTCGTAGAAGGTCTCATCACATCATTAGGCATTTATAATTCTCCTTTGACTCAGATTGCTGGTCTAGTAAATATGATTTGGTAAACTCATACATTTATTTTCTATTCATTCTCTCTCCTTCTTTTCAGAAAGATGTAAGTATAGAAGAGCTTAAGTCAACGATCATAGAATATGGAAGCATTATTGAGGTATACCATAATAATCTCACAACTTGCATGGTGGGGATTTTAAACGGAAATGTGTGTGGCAATATGTGTCCCAGTAGAGTAACATGGGCAGCCTAATGTTGTATGTGATTCCAGAACTTAAGAGAAGAGAAAAACAAGCTGGCTCAAGAGTTACAGCATTTACAACAGGAATTCATGATGTAAGTACAGAGTAACCTCTCACCGACTTTCTGTCCTGCGTCTCCCGCTCCACATTAAGAGCTGTGTTAAGAGCTGTGTGCAGTTCTTTGAACATGCCACGTTCTTTCCTTCTGGAACTTTGTGATGTTTTCTCAGCTTCTATCCTAAGAGTGCGGACTCCTTCACACGTTTTCCATCAGCCTCCCTCCCTCACCCTTACTTTTCTCATGCCTTGAGACTAAATAATCTTTCTGAGTGCATGCATGGCATGTTGTTTTGACCTCTTTCCTGATACACTCTACCTTGTGTTATCGTTTGTTTCTGATTTTGTATAACATGCTAGTCCAGAAGTCCATACGCAGCAAAATGAGTAAAGTCAATGGGGTAAGTTAAGGGGGTGAAAATGAGGAAAGTACATTATCCAGGTAAAGATGGGGTGTTACTCTGCTTAGCTCCAGATAGTTGTTATATCAAGAATATATGGACCCAGTGTGACCACACATTCTGATTTTTTAAAGAAAAGCAAGACATCTAGATTTTTAGTGAAAAATTTAAAAATTCAACTATTAGCTCCAATTCTTAAAAAGAAAGTATGGCTTACCTGTTTGCACCCACCTAGAATCACTAGTGTGTGCAGCGCCTGGAGGGCAAAGACTACCTCTGTTCCTCTCTGTAGTCTTAAGTACCTAATACAGTCCTCACACAGCACACATAGTGCTAACTGTTTGGTGATAAATAAATCTTATTCTTGTGACTTAAAACATAAGGCATACCTAACCAGACCAGACTACTGTTTTGTTTTTTTTTTTTCTTCAAGAAATGGAATGCAGTTAAATGTCAGTGGAGAGCATAAGAGTGCCGACTCTGAAGGAGTAAAATCTCTACACTGTGAACTCATTCTTGCTCAGTCTGCAGAGGTAGGTAATTATCATTAAATGGAAGCCTTTACAAAAATAATCAACACGTGCAATAGCTTGCTATTAAGTAAAGGTCTGTATCTTGCTGAAGATCACCCATGACATTTTGAGGGAATCCACTGATAGTCTGTGGAACCTATGTCTAAAGTTTCTTAGCCTGGAAGAGTGAATCTTTTTCAAGTCATGGCTGAAAACTATAGTGAGACTTCAGCATGGGGTGTGGCAATATGTGTTCAGTGAATCTGGACTTTAAAAATGTTTACATATGTGTATACACACAGACACCACACACACACAGACACACATATGCATATATATTTGGCCACACAGCATGCGTGATCTTAGTTCCCCAAGCAGAGTTCAAACCCAAGTCCTTGGCAGTGAGAGCATGGGATCCTACCCACTGGACTGCCAGGGAATTCTCAAGAAATCTTTACTATCTTGATATTTTTCAGGACTACCTGCAGTGATACCCAGCCTGGGGTCTGAAAGATTGTGGTAGAGATCATGAACTATTTTTAGTATTTCTTCAAGTCCCAAAGTAAATGTATCTACCAAAAATTTACTTGTTTCATTTACATTGTTTTATGCAGAAACGTGAAATTTCTTTGCTTGAGAATATAATTGTACCGACTCAAATTAATGACACTGATTATTATATTCTGAACATAAATTAGCATTTTTATATGTTTGGGGTTAATTTTAAAATAGCGAAATGAATTAGTGCCTTAAAACCTCCAGCCTGTTGGTAGTTCTTTACAACAGGGGTGGAAACAGTCAAATGCCTTCTTGTGAATGAAATGTTGGAACCTGACTCCCTAGTATATTTTCGTTCCTTTGTACTTTCCAGTTGTGTGCTTGAAATGCTAGGAAATGTTTTTTGGCAGATTGCTTTCTTTCACTACTTTGATGGTCTTCCCTTGTTAGACAATAGATTTGTCCGGAATGTCCTGTTGACAGCTGCGCTATGACCTTGAAAGGAGAGAATGTCCTTGGGGCAAGTGCCATTTGAATATCTCCTGCCAAGGATGCAGGGCGACATATGTTGCTTCACCTAAGGCATTCTCAGGCAGTCTTGAACATTCTGCTGAGGACTTTGCTTTCCTGACGTTCTGTTGCAAAGACGCATCACTTTTTTTAGTGTGCTCTTGAAACCAAGCCAAACTGCCAGACTGAATGACATGGTGACTAATCTACCACAGCGATGCGTTTTTATCCCCTGTCCTCTGAGGTAATAATGATGCCAAGATGCCAGCCTGTAAAGTTTTATGATTCTGAACAGGGGTAAAACAGCTGGCAACATTCTGGTGCTGAAGTTTATCTCACTAATGGATTAGGAAGTCTTTGCCTTCTAATTGGAATCTGGAGTAAGAGCCCAATCACTTTTTTCCAACTCACAGCAAGGAAGTTAAATGTGTTGTTGTTATATATCTAAAGTAGTATGAGAGGACACAGAGACTTCGAGAGAAGGATGAGAAACTTGCTTTGTGAAACATCATCTGAGAGCATCTTCTATGAGTGGAGGAGAGATGAAGAAACCAATCTGTTTTCAATGGCATTTGTTGAATGCACCCTCCCGTGACCAACAGTTTTCTTTTTCTGAGAATCTCTTTCCTGTTCCTTCTTTTCATAAAATTAGAGCCGCAGAAGTTTATATCATGTAAAAGTAAATGTTACCTATTAGATATCTGAGTGTCCTTTAAGAATGAGTAAATGTTAAGCTGAAGGCATCCAAGAGAGGAAATGAACAGTTTGGGGGCGGTGTAGGAGTAGTTCCAGGTGGCAACCTGCCAATGCAGGTGATGTAAGAGATATGGTCTCAATCCCTGGGTCAGGAAGATCCCCTGGAGGAGGGCATGGCAACCCACTCCAGGATTCTTGCCTGGAGAATCCCATGGATAGAGGAGCCTGGCGGGCTACAGTCCATGGGGCCATAAAGAGCCAGACACAACTGAGTGACTTAGCATGCACACAGGAGGATTTCATAAGATAATTTAGAATGTTTGATGGAGATCATTACATTGACCCATGGGCATCATTTTCATAAAATAAAAATAATGAAATTCTTTATTGGGATGACAGGGTTGAGGACATTTTGGTAATTGTTTCAGAATAATGACACTGAGTGGCAGTGTAATTTAATCAGCTTGTCATCTCTGGACATGATAATGGATGAAGAAATGCTGCTGTTACTGAGAGCACTTGAACAAAAGGGAGTGGAGTTCACAGCTACGCTTCAGAATCTGGTATTGTATAACATCTGCATATCGTATGCTGTTTCACTGGCCAGGAAGATCTACAGATAACTGACCTACAGCCTGTTTGCTGAGCACGGGCGTACCTATGTTTTGAGAACAAAATATATCCTACTATGAAATGAAAAGATTTTTCTCAAATCTTCCTAATGTGCATCTTCTAACTCTGGGTCAATCAGGACTAACAGGCTGACCGTTAGGTATAGATTGCTTGAGCTTATAGTCCCTACAAGTTAGTCTTTAGTATCAGAGGGCTGAAGACTATTGAACTCCTTCTAGCTAATGACTAGTACTTCTTTTTCCATTTTAATTTTTAAAAAACATTTCTTCATTTATTTCTGGGTGTTGGGTCTTAGATGTGGCATGCGGGATCGTTTGTTGGGGCACACAGGCTTCTCTCTACTTGTGGTACGTGGGTTCTAGAGCACGTGGACCGTGTTGTTGTGGCAAGAGGGCTCAAGCACTGTGGTGCACGTGCTTTGTAACCTTGTAGCATGTGGGGTCTTAGTTTCTTGACCAGGGATTGAACCCCTGTCACCTGCATTGGAGGAAAAGTTCTTAAGCACGGATTACCAGGAACGTCTCTGTCTATCTCGATTTTTGACTGGGAATCCTAGATGATCAGAGAAAGCTGAGAACACCATTTTCATGTAGGTATTTCTAGTTCCTTCCACAGTGTCTAGCACATTGCTGTTGTCGTTTAGTCACTAAATCATGTCCGACCCATGGCCTGTAGCATGCCAGGCTTCCCCGTCCTTCACTCTTTCCCAGAGCTTTCTCAAACACATATCCATTAAGTCGGTGATGCCATCCAACCATCTCATCCTCTGTCACTCCCTTCTCCTCCTGCCTTCAATCTTTCCTAGCATCAGAGTCTTTTCCAATGAGTTGACTTTTTGCAGGTGGCCAAAGTATTGGAGCTTCAGCATCAGTCCTTCCAATGAATATTCAGGGTTGATTTCCTTTGGGATTTACTAGTTTGATCTCCTTGTCGTCCAAGGGACTCTCAAGAGTCTTCTCCAGCACCATGATTTGAAAACATCAGTTCTTTGGTGCTCAGCGTTCTTTATGCTCCAACTCTCACATCTGTACATGACTACTAGAAAAACCATAGCTTTGCTCATATGGACCTTTGTCCACAAAGTGGTATCTCTGCTTTTTAATATGCTGTCTAGGTTCGTCGTAGCTTTTCTTCCAAGTAGCAAGCGTCTTTTAATTTCATGGCTGCAGTCACTGTCTGTAGTGATTTTGGAAGCCAAGAAAATAAAATCTGTCACTGCCTAGTCTAAGTAGATAATATTTAGTTTAATGAATGAAAAAATATCCATGAAAATGCTTGCTTCCTTCTATTTGAGAGGGGAATAAAATGGGTAGGTTTTGTTCTGGAAACTAGTTTTAACTGATTTATTCAGCATATGTAGAGTAGAGAGTTAACATCTTCGCATGGCAACTTCCTGGGATAAAGGAAAGTCACTGGGTGGCATTAGATAACAAGGAATTCTCTCTGATGGCTTTCTAAATTGCCCATATTAAACCTTGTCTAAATTACTTCTTTTTATATGCCTTTCACTGAATTCCTATTTGAAGGTATGGAATTCTTTTTCAGCATGAAGATGTTTCTGAAGTTGAAACACTAATTGATCATTTTCTACAGTGGGTAACTAATGCAGAGATTACTGTG
The DNA here is from genome assembly GCA_006410675.1 of Oreotragus oreotragus. Taxonomy (NCBI): domain Eukaryota; kingdom Metazoa; phylum Chordata; class Mammalia; order Artiodactyla; family Bovidae; genus Oreotragus; species Oreotragus oreotragus. The sequence goes on along the minus strand of SJYX01019790.1, from coordinate 390,004 downwards.
AAAGAAAAGTGGGAGAACAAGCTTACTGTAAGTGTTCTGAATTTTGTGATTTTCCTTCTACATTCTAAACCCAAGTAGCACTTATTATACACAGTATCATTTCTAAGATTTCATTGCAGTATTATGCCTTCTCATTCTGACAATGTGTGTAGAGTTTGTGTCTGGGGATTTGCATGAGGCTGTGTATATGGGTGAGAGTAAGAGTGTGATATGAAAAGTGTGAGTGAGTGTGAGGATATGGAATATGCATTGGAGAGACAAAGAGTAAATAAGATGTAAATTAATAGTGTATTTTATTTGAATCTTTGTGAGAACTGGCTGGTCTAAGCTTGAATTTTTCCTTGGCTTTTCAAAATTCTCTCTGATAGAATGATTATTGTGCAGAAGAATCTTATTCCTGAGACTTTGACAGTTTCATTATACCAGAAGTTAGCAGAATGTCAGAATGTGGAAACATTTTAGGTAGCTATTCCCAGTTTTGTTAGAGTGGAAGCATATAAAAAGAAGTCTCTTAAATTTATCCATAACTTATTATCTGTACTTCTTGACTGCTAGTCAACTTCCTAACATCTATCAGCCCCCTAAGTTAAGCTAAAGCAAGAAGTAAATGTTGAAAACTCTGGAGTGTTAATATCAGCCCTTTTGTCAATCTTACCTTTTTCAAAGGTTTTTAATATGGTAATCAACAAATACTGATTTTACTGCAGTTCCTAGTCCTGTTCTATTCTATTAATAAAGCTACTGTGATTATTGATGAAATGTCCATTTATCTTAAGAAAAAGAAAACAAAGCTCAATTTTAGGCACACCATGTGTACCCAATATGTACTTGTTAAATTGGGATCATCAGTCCACAGTATCATCCATCTTTAGGCAACTGAGAATTGACATCTGTTCAATTAGCATTTTAGAGTTCAATAACAGTGAATGCTGCTGGTGTTGGAATGTCCAGAGCATGTTCTACTGCCTGTTATTTCTTTATATTTAACATTGGAACAGTCGAACTTGTTTTGTGATTCTTCTTATAGGAATTCAGATATATCATGGAGGAGAAGCTAAATCTTTGCATCTTAATGCTGAACAACTTGAGAAACCATAAAGAATCCCTTGATAAAGAGTTTGCCAAATTGATAGACATTTTGAAGAGATTCAGGCTGGAATATTTTTATTTCAGAAAAGAATTTCTTTCCAGGTGATGATCCCTTATGTATAAGAGACCCCTACTTTATATACATAGCATGTTTGTAATTTGCCATGGCATTCAGTTTACTTTTTTTTTTCAAGTTGTATACATTGATTTCAGGTGACAATTTTTCAGGGGGACCATTTTGTTTGACAATTCTGAATTGTGAAATAGTGTGAGATTGACCTATATATTCAAAATTGCAAGTAGTAAGCTTGAAAGCTATGGAAACCCAAACAATGAGTTATTTTTCCTAGAGAAGGAGTTTGAAATCAGAATATAGAATTCTTTTAACCAGAAGGGGCATTAGAGATCATTCCACAAAGCTGCATAATTTTACAGAGGACTGAAGCAAAAGAATATAAAGTGAATTGATCAAGATTTGAGTTATTAATGGAAAACATATGGATAGCTCTGTAACCTCAGATATGCAGACGACTCCACCGTTATGGCAGAAAGTGAGGAGGAACTAAGGAGCCTCTTGATGAAGGTGAAAGAGAGTGAAAAAGCTGGCTAAAACTCAACATTCAAAAAACTAAGATCATGGCATCTGGTCTCATCACTTCATGGCAAATAGATGGGAAAACAATGGAAAGAGTGACAGACTTTATTTTCTTGGGCTTGAAATCACTGCAGATGGTGACTGTAGCCGTAAAATTAAAAGACACTTGCTCCTTGGAAGAAAAGCTACGACAAACCTAGAGAACATATTAAAAAGCAGAGACATTACTTTGCCAACAAAGGTCTGTATAGTCAAAGCTATGGTTTTTCCAGGAGTCATGTACAGATGTGAGAGTTGGACCATAAAGAAGGCTGAGCACTGAATAACTGATGCTTTTGAACTGTGGTGTTGGAGAAGACTCGAGAGTCTCTTGGACTGCAAGGAGAACAAACTAATCAATCCTAAAGGAAATCAATCTGAATGTTCATTGGAAGGACTGATGCTGAAGCTTCAATCTTTTGGTCACCTGTTGTGAAGAGCTGACCCATTAGAAAAGAGCCTTGTGAAAAAGAAAAGAAAAGACCCTGATGCTGGGAAAGATAGAATGCAGGAGTAGAAGGGGACAGCAGAGGATGAGATGATTGGATGGCATCACCGACTCAATGGACATGAGCGTGAGCAAGCTCCAGGAGATGGTGAAGGACAGGGAAGCCTGGCACGCTGCAGTCCATGGGGTCACAAAGAGTCAGACATGATTGAGTGAATGAACAACAGCAACAAATGAATAGCTCTGTTATTGGAAGGACTTGCTGCTAGATCTGTTGACTCCTATCCCACTGGGCTTTATGTTCCAACTCAGTAAACAATGCTTTGTGCTGGGCCCTAGTCAATTACATTTTAAATAAAAGAAGTCATAGGGAATAGAAGACTCTAAATATAAAATGACTTACAATCTTATCCTTCCTCTCACCTTAATTCTTATGCTTTTTGGGGAAAACTCTTGAAATTTGTGCACTTTGTAAACTAAACATACTAAATACTAAACAAGGGTAGGGATTAAAGCTTTTGTTAATCACTATTTATATAGCTGCTGATACTTTACTGAGCATTCAGTTAAGAAATGCTTTTTGACTGGATGAATGAATGAATGTGGGTATAGTTGAAATTAGAATAAATTAAAAGAAAAAATCATCGAGTCACCTACCCGATGGACTTGAGTTTGAGCAAGCTCTGGAAGAGCAAGCTCTTCCAGGCCAGGGAAGCCTGGTGTGCTATAGTCTATGGGGTCACAAAGGATCAGACATGACAGCAACTGAACTGAACTGAACTGAAAAGAAAAAAATGTACTTAGAGAGCATAGTTGCTGAAAAAGAATAGCAAGAAGAAACAATTTTATTCCCCCCAAATAAGGAAACTAGATATCAGAGAGAGATTAATGCCAGGAGGAACTATCAAGAAGACAATCTTTTGCTTTCCCTAAGAAGCCAGGAGCCCAGACTTCCCCATAGTGGTAAAGGCGTCAGTTAAGTAGATACGTGGTTTCCTTACACAGATACCATCTCCACAAAAGGGAGCATTGAAATTCTTCTATTTAGCAACGAAGAACTATTTTGAGAGAGGCCTGCACTAGAGTCATCTTGGAGTAAGTGAATATTCTCTATTACCCTATTAGACACACAAAACAGCCCAGTTAAATCATAGTAGGTGTGATTTGTCAAAAGCTCACTGTGTTCCATGTAGTGCTAAAAACTCGACATATGTTTATCTCCAGAGACGTCATCCTGGTGGAGTTAAGTGACAGCTGGGATCAGGCCTCGATATGGTCTACTTCAAAACCTATGTTCTTTCAACTATTAATCCCCCACCATCTAGTTGTTAAAATCTAATATAATGTTAGGGTTTTTCAGGTGGCAATAGTGGTAAGAACTACTTGCCAATGAGGAGACTTAAGAGATGCAGGTTTGATCCCTAGGTTGGGGAAGACCCCCTGGAGTAGGAAGTGGTAACCCACTCCAGTATTCTTACCTGGAGAATCCCATGGACAGAGGAACCTGGTGGGCTACAGTCCATGGGGCTACAAAGAGTCGGATATGACTGAGCATAATATAATAGTATTTTGCTCAGCCTAGCATTGGGCAGGAGAAGGCAATGGCAACCCACTCCAGTGTTCTTCCCTGGGAAATCCCATGGACAGAGAAGCCCGGCAGGCTACAGTCCATGGGGTCGCAAAGAGTCAGACACGACTGAGCAACTTCACTTTCACTTTTCACTTTCATGCACTAGAGAAGGAAATGGCAACCCACTCCAGTATTCTTGCCTGGAGAATCCCAGGGATGAGAGCCTGGTGGGCTGCCGTCTATGGGGTCACATAGAGTCGGACACAACTGATATGACTTAGCAGCAGCAGCAGCTTTGGGCAAAATAATACTCATCAATGCAAAGATGGCTTAGCTCCTGCCTTCTAAACATAATTTAAAAGATACAAAACCACAAAGAGGCTACACACAAAATGATTTGGCTATAGGTCTTAACTGTGAATAAGGACATGAGTGAAGTATTTTGTGGGAATGAGAGAGACTTCTATGTTTAGATGAAGTAGGATATATTTATTAAAAGCAAGCTTTCAGAAGTTAATTGTTTGCTGGGGAGAAAGCTTTCATTCAGGTGCAAGATAAATAGTTCCAGTGCTGAGGATTGGAAAGAGTCGAGTGAGGCAACAAGAAACAGTGAAAGAAAAACAAACAAACAAAAAAACCCTTAGAAGGCTTGGTGAGACCTCAGCATGTGGTCATTTGCAAATGCTTTTGTACATCCAAGTGTGCCTGACTTCCCCCCCACCCCTCCGCCCAAATGCTAGGGAATTATAGAAAATAAGACGGAAATCTCTACCTCCATAAAACTAACATCTATTAAGGGACATAGAAAATGAACAAACATGTAATTATATAGTACAGTTCCAGGGAGTAGTAGGTGATATGAAGATAATTAAAGAAGACCAAGGCTGACCAGGGGCATAAGGACCTAATTTTAGAAAGAATGGTCAGGAAAGGTCTGTCTGAGGAATAGTAAGTTAAGTAGATACATGAAATGAGAAAGTGAGATATGTGATGATTTGGGGAGTATTGTAGGCAGAAGAAATAGTGGAAAGGACCTGGGGTTGTAAGTCTATGGGGTCACATAGAGTCGGACACAACTGATATGACTTAGCAGCAGCAGCAGCTTTGGGCAAAATAATACTCATCAATGCAAAGATGGCTTAGCTCCTGCCTTCTAAACATAATTTAAAAGATACAAAACCACAAAGAGGCTACACACAAAATGATTTGGCTATAGGTCTTAACTGTGAATAAGGACATGAGTGAAGTATTTTGTGGGAATGAGAGAGACTTCTATGTTTAGATGAAGTAGGATATATTTATTAAAAGCAAGCTTTCAGAAGTTAATTGTTTGCTGGGGAGAAAGCTTTCATTCAGGTGCAAGATAAATAGTTCCAGTGCTGAGGATTGGAAAGAGTCGAGTGAGGCAACAAGAAACAGTGAAAGAAAAACAAACAAACAAAAAAACCCTCAGAAGGCTTGGTGAGACCTCAGCATGTGGTCATTTGCAAATGCTTTTGTACATCCAAGTGTGCCTGACTTCCCCCCCACCCCTCCGCCCAAATGCTAGGGAATTATAGAAAATAAGACGGAAATCTCTACCTCCATAAAACTAACATCTATTAAGGGACATAGAAAATGAACAAACATGTAATTATATAGTACAGTTCCAGGGAGTAGTAGGTGATATGAAGATAATTAAAGAAGACCAAGGCTGACCAGGGGCATAAGGACCTAATTTTAGAAAGAATGGTCAGGAAAGGTCTGTCTGAGGAATAGTAAGTTAAGTAGATACATGAAATGAGAAAGTGAGATATGTGATGATTTGGGGAGTATTGTAGGCAGAAGAAATAGTGGAAAGGACCTGGGGTTGTAAAGAGCTTGGTATGTTTGAACAGCAGCAAGGGGTCAGCATGGCAGGGGTGGGGTGAGTGCTCGGGAGTGGTAGGCAGTGAGATAGGAAAAATAAGCAGAGGTCAGGTCCTCAGCCTTGCAGATCACGTTTAGGAATTGGGGTTTTATTTTGAGTAGATGGGAAGCCATTGACGATTATAAGCAGAGAAATAATATGACTTGTGTTTTGGAAATTCATTCTGGCTGCCAGGTAGAGAATTGTCTATAAAAGGCAAAAGTGAAAACAGACAGGTGAGAAGAGCTTTTTTCAATAACAGATCACCAATTAGATATCTTGAAATCAATTTACTGGATTATGACCCTTTAAAGAAATAAAGACAAAACATCAGAATACTTTGCATACAGTAAGAGTAAGTACTGTTTCATAAAATTTTTGTTTCAGCCAGGTGCATGTGTGTGTGTGCTTGAGTGAAATATAAAACATTTACTGAGTCATGGTCAAAAAAGCTATTGTGTTAGATGCTATTGTAATAGTCCAGGTGAGGGGTATAATGTGAGCCAGGGTGTTAGTTGTGAAGGTGATTCAAACTGTGTTTTAAGGATAGATCAGATCTGACATACTAGTAAATTAGATGTGGGAATGCAAGAAAGAGTCATCCTTGACTTAAGTGTTTTGAGTCTGAAAACTTTGTAAATGGGGCACTAGATGATAAGATCTGGGGGAGACTTAGACTTGGTAAGAGTAAAAAGTCAAGATTTAGCCTTAGGACATGATAACAAGGAGAGTTGTTGAATTTAAATACACACACACACCCAACCTCTTAACATGATAAAGAAAATCTCTATAGAAGAAAAATCTTCAAAGTTTCTGCTGAATACCTTTAATTGATATTCATCTGCTAAATGATACTATCTAATTTGTTAAAGCATTTCTAAGGCTGCTGTGCTTCATATTTATAACATCAAAGTAAATGTTATTGTAAATAGTACACATAAGTCATGAAAAACCTTAGTATTATTAAGTATGGATTTCTGCTGGTCTTCACATTCCTTTTACTTTCCCTGGAAAGATAACGGATACTCTTGAGAGCCTGGACTATTCCTGGAAAAGATAAAAGTAGATAAAATTGATGTCTTAAAAAGCAGAGGAGGTGATACCAGCAAGAAGGTGGAATAGAAGGTAATGGAGCCTCCTTCTTCCAATAGATACACTGACTCAGCAGTAATACATGAACAAATTCCTTTTGTGAGAAGTCCAGCAACTACTTAAGAGACTGTTGCACCCTGGGTAACCATGAAATGAGCCACATCAATGCCAGTAGGAAAATTCTAAATACTCTTTTACCATAAGTCATATGATCAGAAGGAACCCTCCAGCTCTGAATTTCTTTCTAGATAGGGAAAGAGTTGGACTGTTGTGCCCAACATTCCAACTTTGCTAAAGACTGCCCAGAATACTAGCTTCTGTTTCATCTGTGTCAGAATGCAGACAGAACTGGGTATACTCTAGACACCNATAAGTCATATGATCAGAAGGAACCCTCCAGCTCTGAATTTCTTTCTAGATAGGGAAAGAGTTGGACTGTTGTGCCCAACATTCCAACTTTGCTAAAGACTGCCCAGAATACTAGCTTCTGTTTCATCTGTGTCAGAATGCAGACAGAACTGGGTATACTCTAGACACCAGGGGAACACTGAAAACAAAAGCAATGGTTTGTTTTAGCACAAAATGATTCATCATAGTCCCTACTCCTGGCCAGCATAGAATAAGCAGATGAAAAATTCCTGATCATAGCTTCTCCCTAGGGAAGGAAAGGGTTGGATCATACATACAACATTGCAGGTTTTCTGGGGGTTGCCTATGAGATTGCCTTCTATCATACCTGTATCAGCAATGATGGAAATCTCATACCCTAGATACTTAGGTTCCACTAAGAACAAAAATGGTGGGTTGAGCTAACATAAAGATTCTGAGGGATTCCTAGAATCTCTGCTCAAAGTGACTGGTAAGGCATTTTTCCTGTAAAAGGCCAGTCTGTGGATACTGGGAGAGGTGGTTCTTTTTTCTAAAGTGAAGATACCAACACAAAGAGTCAAGAAAAATTAAGACATAGGAAAATATGTCTCCAATACAAGAACAAAATAAATTTCCCAAAACTGTACCTAATGAAACAGAGATAAAATATTTACCTCACAGAGAACTCAAAATAACTGTCATAAAGATATTCAATGAGGATGGGAGAGCAATGCATGAACAAAGTGAGATAAAGTGAGGCTATTAACAAAAAGACAAAAAAAAAAAACAAACAGTGACAAACAGAAATACTGGATGAGAAGATTACTGAAAATTTTATCAGAGGAGTTCAATAGCAGACTAGATCAAGCAGAATAAAAGATCAGTGAACTTGAAGATAGGTCATTGAAAATGTAGTCAGAGGAGTGAAAAAAAAAAAAGTGAAAAAACTTAATGGACATCATCAAGTAGACCAACATCTGTATTATGGAGTCCCAGATGGAGGAGAGAAGAAAAGGGATAGAAAGGTTATTCAAGGAAATAATGGTTAAAAACTTCCAAAATCTGGGGAAGGACCCCAGAGGCCTAAAGGATTTCAGGTAAGATGAACCCAAAGAAACCCACACTGAGACACGCTATAATCAAAGTGTTAAACGTCAAAGAGAGAATTTTGAAAGCAGTAAGAGAAAGGTTTTGTCAGATAAAAGGGAGCACTCATAAGACCATCAGTGGATTTCTCGGCAGAAATCTTGCAGGTCAGAAAGGAGTGGGATGATATATTTGAAGTATTGAAAGGAAAAAACTACCAAACAAGGGCACTATACCCAGCAAAACTATCCCTCAAAATGGTGGGATACAAACAAACAAACAAAACAAAGCCAAGGAAGTTCATTACCACTAGGCTTGCATTATAAGAAATGCTAAAGGGTATTACTGAAGTTGAACTGCAATGGACTGTAGCCCATAAGGTTCCTTTTTCCTTGGAATTTTCTAGGCAGGAATACTGGAATGGGTTGCCATTTCCTTCATCAGGGGATCTTCCCAACCCAGGGATCAAACCCATGTCTCCTGCATTGTAGGCAGATACTTTACCACTGTGCCACCTTGGAAGCCCTTAAACAGCAATTAAAAGTACACTGAAGTATAAAATTCACTAGTAATGGTAGATATATAAATACAGTCCTGCTACTGCTGCTGCTGCTAAGTCCTAGCCTGAGCAATTAGGCAAGGAAAAGAAATAAAAGTCCTTAGCACTGGAAAGAAAGAAGTAAATCATTTCTGCAGATGACATGATCTATATATAGAAAACCCTAAAGACTCCACAAAAAGCAGTTAGAGCTAATAAACAAATTCAACAAAGATGCAACATACAAAATCAACATACATAAATCAGTTGCATTTCTATACGCTAATAATAAATTATCTGAAAAGGAAACTGAGAAAACAATCCTATTTAAAGTAGTATCAAAAGAATAAGAATAAACTTTAAGGAGATACAGATCTATACACTAAAACTATGAGACATTGCTGAAATAAATATGTAAATTAATGGAAAGACATCTTGTGTTTATGAGTTGGAAGACAATATTGTGAAGATGTTCATACTACCCGAAGCAATCTACAGATTCAGTGCAATCTCTGTTAAAATTCAAATGGCATTTTTTATAGTAATTTGTTTTTATTCAGTCACTAAGTTGTGTCTGACTCTTTGTGACTCCATGGACTACAGCATGTCAGACTTCCCTATCCTTCACTATCTCCTGGAGTTTGCTCAAACTCATGTCACTTCAATCAATGATGATATCTAACTCTGTCATCCTCTACTGCCCCCTTCTTTTGCCTTTAATCCTTCCTTTTCTAGGTAGTCGGCTCTTCACATCAGGTAGTCAAAGTATGGGAGCTTTAGCTTCAGCATCAGTCCTTACAATGAATACTCAGAGTTGATTTCCTTTAGGACTGACTGGTTTGATCTTGAAGTTCAAGGGACTCTCAAGAGTCTTCTTCAGCACCACAATTTGAAAACATCAGTTCTTTGGCACTCAGCCTTCTCTATGGTCCAACTCTCCCATTTGTACATGACTAAGGGAAAAACCATAGCTTTGGCTAGATGTACCCTTGTTGGCCAAGTGATGTCTCTGCTTTTTAATATGGTATCTATTTGTCATAGCTTTTCTTCCAAGGAGCAAGTGTCTTAATTTCATGGCTGCAGTCACTGTCCGCAGTGACTCTGGAACCCAACGAAATAAAATCTGTCACTGTTTCCACTTTTCCCCCTTCTATTTTCCATGAAGTGATGGGGCTGGATGCCATGGTCTTAGTTTTTTGAAAGTTAAGTTTTAAGCCAGGATTTTCACTCTCCTCTATCACCCTCATCAAAGAAAATTCCCAATATTCATATGGAACTACAAAAGACCAAAACAGTCTTGAAAAAGAACAAAGCTGTAGGTATCACACATGATGATTTCAAAATATATTACAAAGCTACAGACCAGTGAAATAGAGTAGATTGTCTAGAAATAAACCCTCACATATATAATCAACTAATTTTCAAGTAGGGTGCCAAGAATACACAATGGGAATGGACGGTCAACAAATGAAACTGGATATCCACATGTAAAAGAATAAAGATGAACCTTATCACACGGCATATAGAAAAATCAACTCCAAATGGATTGAAAAGTTAAACATAAGCTTAAAACTATAATACTTCTAGAAGAAAACTTGGGGGAAAACCTTCATGACATTGGTCTTGGCAATACTTTCTTGGATATGAAACGAAAGGCGTAAGCAGCAAAAGAAAAAATATGCAAGTGAGTCTACATCAAACTAAAAAGCTTCCGCACACCTGAGGATATAACAGAGTGAAAAGGTAACCTATTGAATGAGAGAAAATATTTGCAGAGCATGTATTTGAAAAGGGGTCAATATTCGAAATATGGAAGGAACTCCTACAACTCAGTAACAAGAAAAACCCAATTTAAAAATGGGGAAAATAAGTGAATAGACCTTTTTACAAAAAAAGATATAAAATTGACCAAGTACGTGAAAAGATGTTCAACATCATTAGTCATCAGAGAAATGCAAATAAAAACCACAATGAGTCATTCACAATGATGAATGAATCACACCTGTTCGGAACGCTATTATATTAAAAAAAAAAAATCCCAAACGATACCAAGTGTTTGTAAGTGTATAGAGAAATGGAAACCCTTGCATACTGTTGGTAGGAATTTAAAATGGTACAACTGCTATGGAAAATAGTTTGGAGGTTCTCAAAAAACTTAAAAATAGAATTACCATATGATCTAGCAGTCCCACTTCTGGGTATATATCCAAAAGGATTCAAATCCAAAATCTTGAAAAGATATTTGTACACTCATAATCATTGCAGCATTAGTCATAATAGCCAAGATGTGGAAGCAATCTAAATGTTCATCTAGGATGAATAAATAAAGAAAATATGATATATACATACAATGAAATATTATTTGCCTTTAAAAAGTTTTTGAAAGCTTTTTGAGAAAAGGAAATTTGCCACAAATCTTAAAGATATTATGATAAGTGAAATAAACCAGTCACAGAAGGACAAATACTACAGAATTCCATTTACATGAAGTATATAAAACAGACCTGTAGCAGAGTAGAATGGTGGTTTCTAGGGGCTTGGGGAGGGGAAATGGGTGGGTGTAATTCAATAGATATAGTTTCAGTTGTGTAAGATGAATAAGTTCCAGAGATCTTTTGTACATCATCGTGCCTGTAGTTTACAACACTGTATTGTACACTTTAAGGTATATAGGGTAGATCTCAGTTTAAATGTTCTTACCACAATTTTTTAAAAAAGAAAAAACTGACTAACGCTATTGAACAATGCTGAATAGAATGTGTGTTTTGGTAGTTTTTATTTTTGGTGAGGGTTTTGTTTGCTGGCTTACCACAATGGTAGAGCATTCTATGAGACCATTTTTGTCTCTCATATGGTCCTTCTTGTAATCAAGGCTGGATTTATGCCAATGCACAATGGGATTCTGACTATGTATGAACATTTGAGAGGTACGCAAGAAGCCTAAACCTGACCGTGTCTTCCTCACTGTTTTGAAACTCCTGAAGGATATCATTCCATTGAGCTAAGGTCCTTATTTAGGTCAAGCTGTTTCCAGAGAGTCATTGATGTATTAGTACATAGCATGGTTTAAATAATCTCATTAGCTAACAGATACACTTGTATATCTTTTGAGGTTTAGGATTGTATCCAAAAGAAAAGTAACATAACAACACTAAGAGATTTGAGGTGAGGAAGAAAGGAAGGGGGAAGATTTTAGAAAAGAGAAGACTGCAGTGGAAAGACTGCTCACTTTTATCTATTCTTGGGAGCAGCCCTTCCTGTGTTCCTGGCATGTATTTATACCATGATTGACAATTCTAAGGAGAAAGGCTAATGTCATGAAGCAAAGTGCCTATTTCTTTTGTTCCCTCTTTTTTCTTTTCCCTTCTTCCTTTTTTTTTTTTTAAAAAGCTAGATGCGATATGTAAATATTGCACCTGTCACAGTGACCTCATTATGGTGTAGCTAAGAACTATGAATGTAGCTTGTGGGGAACTGAATATTCCGGTGTAGAACAGGAAACTATTTTTTATGTGTAAAGTGAGGTTATTAGACTAAGTGAGCAATATAATTGCTTCAGTTAAATTTCTATATTTGTGAAGCATTTATCTGTATGTAAATACTTTCACTTTTCCCTCTCATCTCCGAAGAACTGTATTAAGTTTGAATTTGTCATAACTTCTGAGGGTTACCTCTTGGTTGAAATGTCACTGACAGCTTGTGGTTGGGACTTTTTTTTTAAACTCCAGGCAGAAACAACTAGAAACCATCACACAACTGCAAGAGGTTGGAATCAAGCAGGAAGCCATCTTCAGGAAGCAGGTCCAAGAAGCCAACCAGTGGTTGGCGGAGGCAGAGAAGCAGGTAGGGTGGCCTTTGACTGAGTATGTTACAGGCACAGGAAGTCTCCTCAGATGTCCTTAAAACCCTGAAGTAATAATGGAGGAGGAAGCAAAAAAACAAAGAGGAACTGCGAAGTTCAGTCCCTCTCCACTAGCAGTGAGCGGAGGAAGTAAAGGGGGAGTTGTAAGAGGCGGTGTCAACAGCCTGCTGATGAAAGAGGCAACTTTGCAGAGAGAGGCAACTTGGCATATCAGGGCTTTCGCCACCCTAGAGATAGCTCAGGCACACGAAGCGCATGCAGACACAGAATTGCAGAAGTTCAGTGGAGGCTTATCGCTTCCCTGAGAAGAAAAGCACATTTTCAGTTTTGTGTGCATAATCAGAGTGAGCATTCAGTTGCTTTCTTTCCCGGCCACGCTGCTGAAATCCAGCGTTAACTGTCGGTATCCAGGTGGAGGATGGAGATGGGGCAGCCCACACTGGCGGGGGAGAAGCGAAGCCTTCGCTGCATAAATTAGAGCAAGCAATTTCAGATCGACGAAATCTCCAGACTATAAATACCGAGATAGTGAACACTTGCCAGACACTTGGGCAGAAGACAAGGAAGCCAAAAAGTGAGTAGCCAATATTTGTTGTGTTCGAATTTAGTCCGCTCTGAGGTGAGGAGCAAAAGGGCTACAGCCATTTGTCTTGATTCCAGCTACTGTATTATTACTGAACTCACGGTGATGAAATGGCTCTAGAAGGCAGAGTTATGGGCATTCACAGAGGACTGCCTCATGGCTAAGAGGAAGAATTTAACCATTAACTTTCCCTTCTTGTTGTTTATGACAAGCTAGATTTTTCCATGACTGTTATTTCTTTAAAAATTAAACAAGTAGCAGGAGGTTCAAGAGGGAGGGGACATATGTATACATACAGCCGATTCACATTGTTGTATGGCAGAAACTAACACAACATTATAAAGCAATTACCCTCCAATTAAAAATTAAGACTTCTCAATATCTGTAAATATAAACATGGAAAAAAATCTTGTGTGCCTGAGATAGTTGAACTTGCAAATTGTTTACATATTCTGCTGTTATTTAATTAGCTGGTTTGTACCCATCACATGGTAGAAAAGGCCTGCCTCTCTGTTTTTTTTTTTTTTTTCATTTTCTTCTATTTTCTTAAAAGCAATTATTTTAGGGTTGAGCAAAAATACTTATGAATTCAGTGTGTATCAAAATATTATATATGTGTGAAAAGTCTTTAAAANACCCATCACATGGTAGAAAAGGCCTGCCTCTCTGTTTTGTTTTTTTTTTTCATTTTCTTCTATTTTCTTAAAAGCAATTATTTTAGGGTTGAGCAAAAATACTTATGAATTCAGTGTGTATCAAAATATTATATATGTGTGAAAAGTCTTTAAAAATGTTAAGGTGTTCTTTACATATGTTTATATATTGCTTTAAAAATTAGAATATTGTAATTTTTCTGTATTACCTAAAAGTGGAGAAATGTTTACTGAGGATTTGGGTGAGAAGACAGTTGTCAAATGACAGATGTCAGGTTATTTTTAAGCTTATTTTACTCTAGAATTATAGTTCAGTAAAAGTAAAGCATATATACATATAAAACCATTTATCAGACAAATGCTTTTGTTCAACCAGCTTCTTGTTCTAGCTGTATAAAGGTTCCCTTTATAGAAAGTTACTGGTTTGGGTCATAACTAACTATAAGCTTAAGGTAAGCTAGAAATGGAAATTTTCAGACTTGTGTTTATTTTGGATTTATTTTACCCTTTCTGCTGTTATCTGAGAAAGCTGTTTAAGCATTTAAAGGAATTGGCTAGTTCTAAAATAGCAATGGTTGTTCAACACTTCATTATTATTATTATTTCTAAGCCTTGTAGCACTTGCTCATTTTCAGTAACTCTAAGTATCACTTTACTCTGTCAGACAATGTAAAGCATGTTTAAGTTATGTAATCTATATGTTATTTTTTGTATTGCTCAGAGGGCATTGGAAAAGGTCCCCTTGTGATTAGAGTTGTTCATTTTGAGACATGAATGTGCCTTCATTAAGGCATTCCAAAGTTGGTTTATAGTTTGTTTGCTATAGATGCTGTGCTTTGAGGTCTAATCTTTTGATCCAGTTATATTTATCCTTTGGTTAAATCACTATTATGCCTTATAGTTTTGTAAAATGAAAAATGTATCCCTTCCTCTATTGGTCTGTAGTGACTTTTTGGAAAGGCCAAGTTTTACAACTTATTCCAAAATATACATTCTTAATATTATGAACTTGTTCTTGTCTTCCCAGTGTATACTCAGGGAATAATTGGTCCAAATATCATATAAAACGGAATATGAAAGCTACCCTGGGTGGGATGCATGTATTTTTGTCTGGCTGGATAAAGTAGGATGAATGCTTCCTTTCTGTATTGAATTGCTCACTGCATATGATACAGCATTGCTGTTATCAGCTCCTTCACTTGCTAGTACTTTTTGTTCCCCTAAGAAGGCATGCCTATCAGAATTTTGTTCTGATGACCTTTTGCTTCTGAAGATCTTTCTAATAATACCCTGAAAAATAAACCTTTGCAAGAAGAGGGAAATTTGGGTAGCACATATTTTCAAGAAGCCTGTAGAGAAGATTTTCCAGATAGACTGTGAACAGATGTCAGTGAGCTAGGACAGTTATCACACAAACACATCCTCACACATTCCACCATGACCACTACTACCACTTACTGTCTGAATTCTGACTCAGACATTTGAATTCTGAGTCAGAAAACAGAACTATTTAAATACATTTTGTTCTTGTGAAACTGTCTGGTTAGCTTTATAAATTCATTAAATGTCATGGCAGTTGCTCTCTGCTGTACCTGAGAAAGGTTCATTAGCAAATTGTGTGGGGATACAGATGTTTAGTCCAAAATTTTAGGTTAATGACAGTGTTCTCAAATTGGAAGTAGGAAGTTGTTTATGACATTTGATGAGATGCCCTGAATTTACTGTTGACTGAGAATATTGTTCAAGTTTTCAATTGCCACCAGGACTGGACTGATTTATGAGGTAATTAGTATACACACTTGCCCTCCTGAAATATGCCATTAGAATTATTAAATGTCTTGGATGTTAGCATTCATTCTTAAGAAAGAATCTTAAGTATCTCTTAAGTATCTTATTAACAAGGGCAATACTGGATGTGTAAATGAATGTTTGCTTTGAAAATGAAGTGAATAAAGCTTCTTAGGTCTGGAGCATGCATACAGCATATTAGGGTGAATCTGATGTGCAGGAAACAGAAACTAAATTATCTAATCCAAGGTATCATCCCTTTTTTATTCATTCATTTTTTTTTTTACCCCATCTACATAAAATCTTCAGAGAGTTGCTCATACAATAGACAGTGAGTGAAACCATAAACAATTCCTTCAGAAGGCACAAATATATCTTTGGGGAAAGAGCCTGAGACGCTCCTATATATTATAATTCTGTATTTGAACATAGAATCTGACATGAACTTTAGAGTAGGCTTTCACCTAGATGAGCTCACTGGAAATTCTCTTCCAGCTTCTATACTTAGCATGGAAGGCATGATGTATAGGGCAGATAACAGTCTTACAGCTTTGAGGTTGAATGTGGTTGTATACTGAGCAATTAAAACAAAACACAAGAGTGAAATGAGACGGGAAGGGGAATTTAGGTGATGGAGATACTCAAAGATAGGTGTTGGGATGAGGACCAAAGAGATAATAAAATTAAAACATGACTTGCTGGACAGTTCTCATGAGGTGTGGGGCTCTATTGTCCCAGAGGAAAAATCCATGAGTGGATGAAATAATCTAGGAGAAAGTGTTGCAGTGATAAAGAGCATGAGGTGCTAAGTCGCTTCAGTCGTGTGAAAATCCCACGGACGGAGGAGCCTGGTGAGCTGCAGTCCATGGGGTCGCTAAGAGTTGGACACGACTGAGTGACTTCACTTTCGATTTTCACTTTCATGCATTGGAGAAGGAAATGGCAAGAACCCCAGGGACGGTGGAGCCTGGTGGAGTTAAGTGACAGAGTTGGATAAACAGCGTAGGATTTGAAGTTAAACAAACCTATGTTCTGATTCTAAGTCTACAAAAGACTTTTGTAAATTTGGGCAACTCTCTACCCCTCCGAACCTCAGTATCTTCTTCCAGAAAATGCCAGAGTTCTTAATTTATAAATGCTGTAACAAAAGCACAACAGTAACTAGTGAGTGGTTGGCCATACTGGGTAAGGTCTGTTCTGCAGGAGTATGTTTCTATATGTAAAGTACCTCATTCACAATTGACAGATGGGTGAAGACATGTGAGAACAATATGGATGTTTCAGTTTACCTGGGCATAGAATCTGGATTGGTAGGAACAGAACTATAACCTTCAGCAGCAAAGGAAAATCCCCTCAGCTTGGCTGCTGACAGGCAGCAAGAGGCTTTCGGCTTTATTTTAAGAAAATTAAAAACAAGTGTCTGCACCTGGGCCTCCCTTGCAGCCGAGCGCCATCCCAGCCCCGGCCGAGCTCTGCTCTGTGGAAGACTGTGTTCCCGCCGGCATTTGTTTCAGCAGCCCCAGTCTCCAAGTTCCACCTTCACGTGCATTTTCTCAGCACCCCAGCAGCTCTGCGCCACTTAAAGTGTCACCAGCATTTCCACTCCATTGTTTTTGTGCATTCTGGGATTCTGGAATCAGCCTTGAGCCATTAAGTCGTATGTCTCAGTGATCTAAGTTATCTTCCCCGGTACTAATGACAATTGTGTTCGACAGTGCTTGGGTTACAATGTTGCATATACATTTTCAGTGGTCTCTTCCTAGCCCTATTTATCTCATAAGCTCCATTGTTTTTGTTCTTGTTGTAGTTTTTATTTATTTTTAAAGTTTATTCATTTTTGCCTGCACTGGCTCTTGCTTACAGCGCGAGGGCTTTCTTTAGTTGTGGTGAGCAGGGGGGCTTACTTTTCTAGTTGTGGTACACAGGCTTCCCATTGTGGTGGCTTCTCTTTTTTGCAGAGCATGCGCTCTAACCCCCAAGCTTAGTGGTTGTGGCCCATGGGCTTAGTGGCTCTGTGGTATGTGGGTTGTTTCCAGATCCCGGATCCGACTTGTGTCTCCTGCATTGGCAGGCAGATTCTTAACCACTGGGCCACTAGGGAAGCCTTGTTGTAGTTTTTCAATTCTTAGTTATTGCAGAGTAATTAGTATATCGTGAAACGTTCAGATCTTAAGTGTACTGTGGAACCAGTTTGACAAGTGCACATGGAAACACAGAACTTCAATAACCCCAGAAGCTTCCTTTCTGTTACTTCCGCTTCCACCTTCCCCCACCACCAGGAGGAACTGCTGATCTGATTTCTATCATTAGTGGGTTCTAGATGGGTTCTAGAATGTAGGCTGTTCTAGAACTGAGTTGTGTAGTATAAACTTTTGTGTGCTTCTGTCTGTCTTCCCTTCAGTGTGTTTATCAGTGGGATGCCTTTCCATGGTTGAGATACATTGTTTTGTAAGAACATTGCACAATATGATTATCTTTTCTCCTTTTATTGGACATCTATATTATTTCCAGTTTTGGGTCTGTGTGTGGACCTGTGGTTTTTTTTTTTAACCTAGGATAACTATCTAGGAGCAGAGATATTAGATCATAGTATAGCTGTAACTTTAACATCTTAAGAAACTGCAAACAGTTTTCATAGTGCTCGGAGCCTTTCATGCTCCTTCCAGCAGTGTGTGGGAGTTCCAGGTATCTGGTTTTAATTTGTTGGGTTGATTGGCCATTGTTGTATTTCTTCTTTGCGAGCTACCTAAATCTTTTGCCCTTTTCCAAGTTAAGTCCCGTGTCCTTCTGTTATTGAGTTGTAGAATTTCTTTTCTTTATATATTTTGAATACAAGAACTTTGACAGATATATGTGTTGTGAGTTATTATTCTTCTAGTCTGTGGTTTTCAAAGAACTTTAATATTTTTAATGCACAGTTTAATAGAACACTCAGATGCTATGAAGTCCATAGTCCATACATGTCAACACTTGTTGATAACTAACATTATCATGGCTCAGTATCATGGTCTTGATTTTCAACAGCCAATTGATTGCAATGTCTTAGTGCATAATCATTTAGAAAGTTGTTTTATTTCAGTTTCCTTCAAAGGCTGAATGTATCCAAGACAACTGGCCTCATCCTACCTCACAGATGGCAACAGCAGGGGATACAGTGGCCATTGTTTTACTTGCTTCCATGTAAAACCTAAACGTCCTAGAGACATGGCAGGTTCAACTCCAAACACGTAAAGAAGAATGCAAAGATTCATGCAAATTAAGGTCATAAGCCAGCTTGTTTTGCCTTGTGAAACATATGAAAATCGTTGCTACCCATTGCACAAAACATCTGTTGAAATGAGGTTTATAGCTTGAATGTTTTGAGATTGACTGTTTCTAAAACCCAAGATTGCCTGATGGGAAAGCAGATGGGCAATTTAGACAATCTTATACTAACTCGTTATTTCTTTCTGAAACACAAACTTAATTTAGAAATTCAAAGACAGTGTATTGAGATATACAACTTCAGAAGTATAATGTTGGAGACTGGTTAAGAGAACAGAGCCTTACTTCGGAAAACTGATTAGGACAGAGCCTTATTTCTTAATATAGTAAACACAGGGAATTTTTAAAGAAATTGAATCTATACTTGAGTTCTAAGTATTCAGAATTTAATTCTTTAAAATTACTTAACTATGTTAAAATAGTTTAAAAATATATTATCTTCCTTGTGGGCCTCATAAACACTGTCAAACTTAGTTGAAAAATGTTAGTTTTACCAAAAAAATTCATATAAAATAAATTTTACATCGGTAATTTTCCACAAATTGGAGCTTTTCAAGCTTTTTTCCCTGGAAAATATTTATAATTAGATTTTGTACTTTTCACATGTATTAGCATTATTTTCTATGGCTCAGAATTTCTTCAGGCTACTGAGATATAAAACTGTTGGTCTTTAAAATAAGAAACACCAGATTTTTATGTGTTTTGGACACCAGAGTATCTGCTGTTAATTTTCCTGGCTCTTAGTGACTGTTTTTAAAGTGGCAGCTATTAATATGCCTCCATGTAGCAGAGCTTCCTACCCTCATTTAATTTTTGTTTTTAATCATCTGTGGGCTGAGAAAACAGTCAAGCTTGTGAGAATTATGTATAAATTCCAAGCCCATTATCTGAGTGAAGTATAGGACTTGCCACTTGAATAAAGGACATGGATATCAACATTTATTTTGGTTGTTCCAATGATTTCATTCTATTTTCTGGTTCTTGGCTACTTTTCAAAGAGTATGGATTGTCAAATAAGAAATATGTTACTATTTAACTTAAAAGTTAAATAGGTGTTTTTCTCACTTTCATTATTTCAGAGATGAGAATTTGAAAGTTTCTGGGAAGCAGATTTTCAGTTAAGTAGAGAGACAAATATTTTTAATTTCACAAAAGAGGATAGCGAATGGAGCACTGTCCTGTGAATCTGATCTTAGCTCCATGAATAGTCAGTTACGTGCTTCAGTCCTCTGGACCTCAGGGTCCTCATGGGCTCACACCTACTTATAGGAGTCTGGGGTTCTGTGGCTCTGTTTCCAGGGATTTCTTTCCTTGTAGCTTGAGCAGAGGCTTATTAAAGAGACAATTTCCCCGGGATAGGAGTTTGGATGGAGTGACCTCTGAGGTGTATTCCCTTTTTAACATGAATAATTCTGTGAGTCACTTATAGAAGATAATTCACTTGCAATGATCAGGTTAATTTTAAATCCTCAAGGACAATAGTAGTTTAGTTGCTCCCACCTGTCTTGCTCTGCTTTCCCAGTTTGATGAGTCTTGAGTTGAGAACATCATTCTCAAAAGCCATTGTTTTCTCTCTCCTTTCCTGAGGTCCTAGATTTAAAGCTATTAAAAGTTTATGAAATGCATCAAGGGGGGCGGTTTACAAATTGTCATATTAAGTTGGTTATACATTCTCTTTATAGCAACAATCCAGCCATTAAGAAAGAAGTTAATTAAAGGACAACTTCATGGCTTGCTGTTTCAGGTAAAAAACAAACAGAAAGACCCAAACCCCTGTGATATGTGTTTACTGTGGGGAAGTTGTCCAGTTGGTATAAGATTTTGAAGCTGTTATATAATAATTTTAGTCATGAAGTTAAATAACTGACTTAGAAAAAGATGCTCTGGTGAACTTTGTCCTCTCATGCATTTTTGAAAGCATTTCGCAAAACAGGAGAGAACACTCCTCAGTGACTGGTTCCTAATAACATCTTTTAGAGAGGAAGCACCTCCGAATTTACTGTATCTATTAGCAAAGGGCCAGTTTTCTAAGCGTAGTCACCTCCCTTCTGAGACTTTTGAGGAGGCTTTGGTGGTTGTTGTCTCTTTTCTTTCCTGTTTGAACAAAGCTCTCAACTCCTTTCTGTCTGGATATCTCAGGATATCCATGGTGGAGTTAAATGTGTTTCTTTCCCTTATGACACTTGGTGAATTTCTCCTTTCTGTTCATAAATGAAGAACATAAGGAGCAGTAAGATTGGCACTGGAGGGAAGGGGCTGGAGGAGGAAAGAGAGAAGGTTGACATTTGCCTGTATCTGTTCCCAGGGCATAATGAAGGAACATCTGTTTAAGCAGAAAAAAAATTCATGTCAGAGATTAAGCTAGGCAGAGTGCCTAAAATGCCCCTTACAATAAGTTGAGCAGGAAAAATCTCCATCTCTAAATGTGCTTTAATCCTCTCAAGAACACCAGTTTTCTATTATAATGTAACTGATAGATATGTATCTACCTTTTCGAGGAAAATCACAGTTTTATTGCTGTAAAGTTTTCACGGACACTGTTTTCACTACTCTGAGTTATGGCTCCAACAAGCTTCTTTGGCCTCTGGCTGAAGATTTCAATGACAAAGCCATTTAGCTTCCTGTTAACCGATCCTTGAATTTCATTCCTAGAATAAGTAATGGGGAAAATGTAATGAGAAGCTTACTATTATAAACTTGTTCCCTTAATGTAAAATACAAGATAAATAACTAGTCTATTCTCCCCCTCAGTTAACATCACATCTTTAACGTGTTTTGTATCTGTGACTCTTCCATCATCCTATTTTTGAATATACTCTACAATTTTCTCATGACAGAGCTGTTTAGATGAGGAATTTCCTCACTGTGATCCCTTGTCCTGCACAGAAAGAATTCATCACTTTCTCCAGGAACAGCTGGTAAGTTTCAGCTTTTTGAAACTATTTTAGTGCCAGTTGTGAACCTACTGTGCGTATTAGTCAGTTAGACCTCTATGCTAATTTTCTTGAGAGATTATCAGGTGAAGCAAGATACCTGTGTTCTTTTCTTTTTTAAGGCTTGAATGCCTGATTTTACTTTTTATTTAAGATTCATTCGTTATTTATTTGTGGCTCTGCTGGGTCTTCACTGCTGTGTGTAGGCTTTCTCTGGTTGCGGCGAGCAGGGGAGCAGGTGCTGCTCTTCATTGAGGTGAACAGGCTTCTCACTGCAGAGGCTTCCCCTCTGGCTCTGTTCATCCTCTAGATGCGAGGTCCTCAGTAGCGTGGCTCCAAAGCTGGAGTGCTGACTCAGTAGTTGTGGTGCCTGGGCTGAGTTGCTCTGTTGCCCGTGGGACCTTCCCAGATCAGGAATCGAACCTGTCTCTCCTGCTTTAGCAGTTGGAATCTTAACCACTAGACCACCAGGGAAGCCCTATTATTGTTTTTTTCTTTATTATGTGCACACACACAATTCTGATCGGCCCTAGGAAATGGTACTATTTAAAACTTTTTGATTATAGTATCATAAAGAAGAATTCTATAACCACACTTGCCCCTCATATTTCTTTCTCCCAAACCTTTGTTTATATAAAAGTGTTTAGTTTGGGAGTTCATGTACACCCATGATGGATTCATGTCAATGTATGCCAAAACCAATACAGTACTGTAAAGTNAAATGGTACTATTTAAAACTTTTTGATTATAGTATCATAAAGAAGAATTCTATAACCACACTTGCCCCTCATATTTCTTTCTCCCAAACCTTTGTTTATATAAAAGTGTTTAGTTTGGGAGTTCATGTACACCCATGATGGATTCATGTCAATGTATGCCAAAACCAATACAGTACTGTAAAGTAAAATAAAGTTAAAAAAAATGTTTATTATTGGAAATTGGTGTTACCATTCTATTAAATTATTGAAGAGTAATTTTTAATAAGTATTACATCTTAGTCATAAGGTATACATCTCAATTCAGAGCATGAAAGCTTTGTTACTTTGATGTCATTTATTTTCTTCTTGATCTCTCTTGTGGGAGGACAATAATATTCTTTCTGATTCTGGAGGTGAAAAGAGTAGATTATGAAATATGTTACAGCCCTTTGGAAAGCTAATGGTACTTGATTTTCTGTTCAGAAGCAGCATTGCCGTAAAAGATATAGTGGTCCAGAAGCAAGAATACATCAGCTACCCTTGGCCTTCAAACACACATGCAGGTACACACCTCTGCTAGGTAAGCGTGGATGGCCTCTCTCCTATACCCTGTTAGATGCCAATGGAGGTGGGGTTTTTTTTGAAAGAGTAAATAATCAGTTATTGGGAAGATTGGCTGCAAAAGGGAATGGCAACCCACTCCAGTATTCTTGCCTGGGAAAGCTCAGGGACAGAGGAGGCTGGTGGGCTACAGTCCATGGGGTCTCAGAGAGTTGGACATGACTTAGTGACTAAACAACAATATATAGCAAAGATTGTTGAAAGCTTATATGTTTATCCCTGAATTCAGTCAGTCAACTTATATTTGAACACCTACTCTGTGTAAGGTACTGTATTATATATTAGTAAAGAGTAATCCCTAAAATAGCTCACAGATTATGAAGGGAAGTAAGACTTGCGGTCAGAGAAGGCTCTGCAGAAGAAACGAGTGTTTAGCTGGGCACTGAAAGACAAGTTGCATTTGGAAGAGCAAAAAGCACGGGAAAGAGTATTCCAATGGGGAAAACAGCATGAGTTGGGGGAAAAGAAGAATGCAAAGCTGTAAAAGAAGAGTTCAAGCTGGACAAGTCACTTTGGAAATAAGAGGACTTGGGTCAGGGTACAGTAGAATGTAACTTTGAAGCAGGTTCACGTCAATGCCAGGCTAAGGAAAATGAACCTTATGTTAGGAGATGCTCAAAACTGGGGCATCTCTCATCACAACATAGATGTGCTTTGAAAGTAAAAGTTAATGGTTGGTTCGGAAAGGATAAAAGAAATGGGATGATAAAATAACTTTAAGAAGAAATAAAAAGTTAGTAGAGGGATACGTGGATCATCTCAACTAGAAAAGGGAAAACTGCCGCCACAACTAACAAGGGGCCAGTTCCTGTAGGACAATAGAGGAGCACTTGCTTTGTGGGATGATGTTGCCCACAGGGACTCAGTGAGCATAACAAGGGCACTGAAGGAGGGCCCCCGATGTGCCAGGCACGGGTCTCTGCTCTGAGCATGCCTCTTAATTCCTTTAATCCTCACTATATCCCTGTGAGGTAGACGCTAATGTACTTGCCATTTTAGAAATAAGGTAACAGGAACACTGAGTTAGGAACTTGCCTCAGGTCATGTGGCACTTCATGTGTAAGTAAACTGGGGCTCAGAGTGGCTTAGTTATTTATCTGAGATCTTCCCTGGTGGCTCAGACTACCGGTAAAGCATCTGCCTGCAATGCGGGAGACCCGGGTTCGATTCCTGGGTCAGGAAGATCCCCTGGAGAAGGAAATGGCAATCCACTCCAGCACTCTTGCCTGGAAAATCCCATGGACAGAGGAGCCTGATGGACTACAGTCCATGGGGTCGCAAAGAGTCGGACACGACTGAGCATCTTCACTTTTCACAAAACTGTACGTGGCAGAGTCAGGCTTTGAATAGAACATTGTGATTGATTCCAAAGTCTATGTTTTTTCTATTAAATTCTGCTGCTTCTTGTACTCAGAAAAACATAACAAGACAGTTTCCACACCCAGAAAAAACTGTCATCCCATTTCCTGCACTCTTTAATGGACAGGGAAGTCTGCTGTGCTGCAGTCCATACGGTCTCGTCTATAAGAGTCAGACACGACTTAGCACTGAACAACAAAAACAAAGACAATGTCGAACTATTTTCTCTTCAGCAGTTGGTAAACTGTTTCTGTAAAGAGCGAGATAGTAAATATTTGAGGTTTTCCAGCTATATGGTTTCTGCAACAACTGCTCAGCGTTGCTGTTGTAGCACACAAGCAACCAACCTTGGATGATGCTGGATGAATGGGTGTGGCTATGTCCCAATAAAACTTTATTTACAAAAACAGGTGGCTGGCTGGATTTTGCTTGTAACAGCAAGTTGTTGTTGAAACCTCTAGTTGCTTACTAGGCAAGGATTTCTGTTTCCCCTCTTCCACCCAAACTCCTCCTTGAAAAAAAGAAAGGCATGAAAATTTAGGGGGTGGGGGATTATGTTAAAATATTAATAAAACTGAATTGATTTTTGCTGTCTCAGAAATGGTCTCATCTCCAAAGAGGGAATTTTTGGAGAGTCCCTCCAAAGATTTTGAATTTTGTGGCACCTGCATTTGAACCATTCATTTCTATTTTTATTTTTTTCTCTTCTAATGCAGATGCCTTGCATCTGGATAGTTTTACAGCAATTCCAAGACTAGAATTGACACCTTTCTCATGTGTGGCCAACCTAATCCATGCTTCACATGAAAGGCCCAGATATGAAGAAATAGAGGATTGTGCTTTGGCTGTGAGTGAAAGACACAGGTAAGCTAAAAAGGCAGACTGGACTTATTCTGCTTTTCGGGGGGTTGGGGAGGGTTGGGGCTNCTCATGTGTGGCCAACCTAATCCATGCTTCACATGAAAGGCCCAGATATGAAGAAATAGAGGATTGTGCTTTGGCTGTGAGTGAAAGACACAGGTAAGCTAAAAAGGCAGACTGGACTTATTCTGCTTTTCGGGGGGTTGGGGAGGGTTGGGGGGTGGCCTCTTTCTGTTGCCTACCCTTTTAATCAGTTAGATTTTCATATCCTCGGATTGTAACACCTTTGTTGTAGAATTTTTATTGTGTAACTTGCCTAACTTTCTGAAAATCAATAATTTAAAACAAAGATACCTCTATATTTTGCTCCATAGCTCTTTTGAATTTCATAATATCCATCCTAAAAGTGTAAAAGATAAATTAAGCTATTTAAAATGTTTCCCAGTTTTTAGGAATATATTATGTACTGCTAAGTTAACTTATTCTGCTAGGTTTTGATCATAATTCTGTTCCTTCATGCTCCAGGCAAATAAGTCTTTGAGAATCTACCCCTGTGCCCCTCTTCCCGCACCCAAATCTCCTCTGAGTTTACTCAACTTTCTAAGTACACAGATTGATCTTCCTTAGGAAAAGTTCAGAAAAGTCAGTGGAATTTGTGAGCACTGTCCACTCCACTGAAATTTCCTATCTGTACCAAGGGGTCAGGAAGCGAGACTTTGAATTGCAAATACTTCATTTTCATTTGGGGCTGGATTCTCTATGGTTATAACCTCTCTGATGGAACTTGGAGCTCTCTTTCATCATGTCTCACTGAAGTCATGAACTTAATTAGATATTTGGTAAAATTGGGGTGGGGAAGGAAATCTACATGATAGATTAGTATCTGCTAAAATTTGCAATTTTTCCACTTGTAGTAAGGAACTTTACTTTGTGTTGTTAGGTGCCCTGGCCCTTCAGCTGGTCCCCACCCAGGAACAGATCTTTCAGGTTGCATCAGGATGAATAATGACCTAAGAATGGAAGTAAGTACTAGACTATATTTCAGCTTCATTTTTTAGCTCTCCCATATCCTGATCCTCTTCCATGGGTATTCTTTTTTTTTTTTTTTTTTAAGTATTATAGACTCTTATAAGTATTATAGACTCTTTCAAGTACAAGTCTTATATCACAAAATTCAGATGCATGAGAAATGTCTGTCTACCTTTGATGCAATATGGGGAGCTTTCTACCCTCTTCTATAGTATAAACTCAAGGAAATATAAACAAAAGGATATTTTCATGAAGTGTGATGAACTTTTTGTTTGAGAGGTGGAGTTCGGGACTTACATTCTCTATTAACTGCAAGAAGTCTCAGGTCTCATTGACTTTCTGAGAATTGAGGTCAAGGCTAGATAATCTTTGAGGTGTTGTACTTTGCTGTACAAAGTAAGGCAATGCCCAAGGAGCAATCACTGCCTCAGTTAGGGGTTCATAGTACTTCTTCTGTATCCAAGAAGAGAATACTAAGTAGCTGATGAAGTAAAAAGTGATCGTGGTGGTAACTCAGTGATGTCCAATTCTCTGTGACCCAATGGACTGACTGTAGCCTACCAAGCTCCTCTGTTCATGGGATTTTCCAGGCAAGAATACTGGAGTGAGTAGCCATTTCCTTCACCAGGGGATTTTCTCAGCCTCGAACCTAGGTCTCCTGCATCTGTAGGCAGATTCTTTACCATCTGTCACCAGGGAATCCCCAAGTCACTGAGGGCTCAGGTAAATACCCCAGGTCATGGAGATGTGTCTAAAGTACCTTTCTCCATCAGCAGGCTGAGCCTGAGGGAACATGATCTTCTCAAACAAATGGAATAGACTGTTCTGTTTCAGAATCTGAAAATCCATCACTCTTTTATTTTAAAGATTTATTGTGATATATTTCTCATATCAAACAGTTCATCAATTAAAATTATTCAATTAAATGTTCTGAAAAATATTCAGAGTTGTGTAACCATCACCACAATCAACTTTCGAACATTTTGATGCTCCTAGAAGCATGACTATTAGGAGTCTATTCCTATCTCTGACCCCTACCCGACTCCCACTCCGGCCCACTCTTGGCAGCCGCTAATCTACTTTCTGCCTCTATAGATTTGCCTCTTCTGGCTATCTCATATGAATGGAATAATACAATACTTCTTGTATTCTGACTTCTTGTGACTAGCTTCTTTCATTTAGTATAATGTTTTTAAGGCTCATCCATGTTTGTAGCATGTCATCAACACTTCCTTTTTATGACAACATATTTCACTGTATGAATATGCTATGTGTTGTTTATGCATTCACCATTGATAAGAGCTTGAGTTATTTCTACTTTTTATCATGAACAACATCACTATGGAGGTTGATGTAAAACATTTTGTGTAAATATATGTTTTCAGTTCTTCTGAGTATACAGCTGCTGTGGCGTGTGTGCTCAGTGATTTCCGACTCTTTGCGACCCCATGGACTGTAGTCCACCAGGCTCCTCTGTCCATGAAATTTTCCAGGCAAGAATACTGGAGTGAGTTGCCATTCCTACTCCAGGGGATCTTCCCAATCCAGGGATTCGGCCTGTGTTTCTTGCATCTCCTGCATTGGCAGGCAGACACTTTACCACTGTGCCACCTGGGGTACCCCATATATCTACAAGTGGAATTATTGCACCATATAAGCTTCCTTGGTGGCTCAGACGGTAGAGAATCTGCCTGCAGCGTGGGAGACCTGGCTTCGATCCCTGGGTTGGGAAGATCCCCTGGAGGAGAGCATGGCAACACACTCCAATATTCTTGCCTGGAGAATCCATGGACAGAGGAGCCTGGCAGGCTACAGTCCCTGGAATCACAAAGTCGGACACGACTGAGTGACTGAGTGACTGAGCACAGCACAGGGTCACTCTGTGTTTAACACTTTGAGGAGTTAAAATCTGCAAAGCAGATTTCTAAAACAGCTATACCATTTTACATTCTCACCAATAGTGTATGAAGATTTCAGTTTCTCTATATTCTTATCAACCCTTCATCCTTAGTTTACTTAGAAAATGTTTTTATCTTATACTAGAACATAGTTGATTTAAAACATGTTAGTTTCAGGTATACAGCAAAGTGATTCAGTTATACATATACATGTATCTATTTTTTTTTTTTGGTCTTTTTAATTATAGCTATCAGTGGATGCAAAGTTGTATCTGATTGTGGTTTTCATATGCATTTCCTTAATGACAAATGATGTTGAACATCTTCTCATGTACTCATTGGCCATATGTATATCTTCTTTGGAGATATGTCAACAGATCTTTTTTTGCCCACTGGAAAAAAAATGAGTTTGTTTTTTAATTGAGTTATATGAATTGTTCTTATTCTTCCTTTTAAGTGTGTGTATCTGACATTTTCCTGTCCCTTAGTACCCCATCCTATTGAGTAGTTAAGAGAAGGAAAGAAAAAGGAAATGAATCTGTTTTGCTATTACTTAGCAGTTCTTGTAAAGTTTTAATAAAGGAAGTTGAACTTGGAAGCTTACAGGATGTCTGGTTATTAGTAATTTCCCTTTTATCTGGTATTGATTTCACCAAGAAGGCAGAAGGAACCAACATTAGTTGTCTACCAGGTACACAACTGTAGGAAAGCATTTCTATATACTAATTTTGTCTACAACTTTGAATGGTATTTCTCTGCTTCTGCCATCAAGGCAACTGAAATTCAGAGAGGTTAAATAATTTAACCAGGATCACTCAACTAGTAAGCAGCAAACCTGGGCTGCAAATTCAGGTTTGTCAAGCTTCAAAGATTAACCGCTTCTTACAGCTCCTCTTATACAGCATTGAATTTAGACATTTCAATCATGCTAATTACTCATAGTTACCTTGAAAGTAGTTTTTTGGCTGAGAAACAAATGTGCTTCCTTACGTATCAAAAAGGAGCTCCTAATCCCTCCTTATTAGAATATGTGACCGGGTTCTCTTGTCTTTCTTTTTATTATTTACCATGAGGTGCTAGTTGTGTTCTGTGGGATCTTTTGTTGTGGCAAGTGGGCGTCTCTCTGTGGCATGCCGGCTCAGTAATTGCGGTAGGTGGGCTTAGTTGCCCCATGGCATATGGGATCTTAGTTCCCTGAGCAGGGATAGAACCTGAGTCCCCTGCATTAGGAAGCAGATTCTTAGCCACAGGACTAGCAGGGAAGTCCCCGTTATTTTGTCTTGACACCCATGAAGAAATAGGAGCTAACAGGGAACACAGGTCAAATGCTCCTAGGAAAATATGGAGAGTCCCTGAAGGTTTTTCCGCTGCCTCTAAGCCATGTCTTCCACGGGCCCCAGGAACTAGCCTGTCAGCTGCACCCTGCGGCTGTTCTCAATGATTTCCACCATTTCCCTTTCCCTCTGCTTCACTGAAGAATCCTTGCAGTGTTCACTCCCTCATGCCTGTCCCCTGAGCAAATCCCCACCCCCTAACCTGTCATGCCCTCCCACACCCATCTCTTAAACAAATACAATGCTCTCCTTAGACAGTGCTTGTCAAAGCATTCTCATTAATAAGAATTAAAATTAAATATGAGATTAAAATTACAAAGCATATAATCCATGTTTATCCCAGTGACCCATAGATCGTGTTTCCTTAACTCTTCATCTTCAAACTTTCAGAATTTCATCACTCTTGAGGACCTTCATAACAAGCTACTTAGCCTGGTATTCAAGCTTTTCTCTAATCTGAATGCAGTCTTAATCTTCCACCCTTTCCTCATCCCTGCCTTATAGTTGTCCCTAAATGTCAGCCAAGCCATGTGGTCTGCATTGTCAGAATATATCACACAAAGTTGTTTATGCTGTTTTCTCTGCCTCAAACACTTAACAATCCTCCGTTTATCAAATTCCATGTGACTGTCAAGGCCCATTCCAAAGACTTTTCTTGTGACAGAAATATTTGCAGTCAAGGATCTCTAGTCCTTTATCATCTTCTTTTTTAAAAAGATTTTTTTAATGTGGAAAATTTTTAAAGTCTGTATTGGATTTTGTTATTTTGTCACAGTATTGCGTCTGTTTTATATATATATATATATATTTTTTTCGGTCCTGAAGCATGTGGGATCTTAACTCTCCAACACCCTGCACTGGACTGCCCAAGGAAGACCTCTTTAGTCCTTCTTGAGATCAAAATCAGTAGGAATTAGAAGTTGAGAGATGAGGGTTTATCCTGGTTCTCCCTCTCTGCAATTGTGGAAAAGTCTTGTCATTTAGACTTCAGTTTCTTCGTTTCTCAACTATCCCACTTGGGAAAAAATAAGTGTACCCTTTTCTTTTAGACCCCAGTAACTGTGTACCTCTTGTCTATATTTGGTTACATTGTAGTTCTTTGTTTTCTTATGTGTTTTCCCATATCAGGTTATTAGCTTGATATAGAATGCCTTTGGCCATTAACCAATGTCCACCTAGCATCCGAATAGATTTGGTATATGGTAGCTATCCTATTAATATTTGGTGAATGCCTGTTTACTTCTTCATTTTTGTATCCCCTATAGGGTCTATTTAAAACATTGAGAGTGAGCACCCAGTGAACTTGTTCAACTGACAGTCTTGCCCTATTGCTTTCTGACTGGTGTTCCTGAGAACTATTTTTTATTCCTCTCCTGTATTCATCGAGATAGCTATATTCTAGCCTCTTTTGCAGAAAGCACAGCATGAGATAAGAATGAGCATCAGTATTCACAGGAGAATTTTGGGGTGAGCAGAGGACTCTAGCAAGATTAACATCTCAAAAAGAATAACTCAGTAAAATAATTTGGGGTCCAGTTTGGGGCATTCTTGGGAAGAACAGAGTTATTTTACTGACTCAGTGAAATCTATTTATTTGGAATATTTTAAAGAGGGGAAAAAAAAAGAAATTATTTCCAGTCCTTGTCTTTTAGAGGCTCAGACTAAAATATTTATGAGAGAAATTTTTACAGTACCTGAGTCATACTTCAAAACAATGCCAGGGTAGTTTTAGTGGGCGACAGTGTTGAGAAAACAAGACAGGCCACGGGTTGATAATTGTTGAACCTGCAAAATAGGTACACGAGGGTGGCTGTTCTATTCTGTCTACTTTTGTATTTATTTGAAATATTCCCCAATAGTGACTTAGAATTTTTAGCCACATAGCATGCTGCTGCTGCTGCTACTAAGTCACTTCAGTCGTGTCCGACTCTGCGTGACCCCATAGACGGCAGCCCACCAGGCTCCCCCTGGGATTCTCCAGGCAAGAATACTGGAGTGGGTTGCCATATCCTTCTCTAATGCATGAAAGTGAAAAGGGAACGCGAAGTCGCTCAGTCGTTTCCGACTCTTCACGACCCCATGGTCTGCAGCCCACCAGACTCCTCCATCCATGGGATTTTCCAGGCAAGAGTACTGGAGTGGGGTGCCATTGCCTTCTCCAAGCCACATAGCCTAGGCTTTGGAATTAAGCAGGTGTGGTTTTAAACTGGCTCTGTTACTTATTATCTGTGTGACCTTGGACAAGTGGCTCAACTTCTTTCAGTTTGTTTGCATCCCTTGTGAAACAGAGATATTATTTTGCAGTGTTCTTCTGAGAATTCAAATACATACACATAATACGCATACACACACACACACACATATATATATATATGCACATATATATCCATGTATTATGCATATACACATACCTATATATATCTGTAACTGTTAAGTTCTGGTCTAACCAGTCCATGGAAACAAACTGGGTTTGTTTAGAGAAACAAGCTGTTCATATTTAGAGAGAAGACAAATCTCAGTGCTCTGTCTCCTCACTTGCTGATGAAGAGGAAGCTCTTTTTGTTTCATGAGGTCAACATGAAACAAAAGAACATTTGCTTTTCCAAGAACCTATGTTGATGCCTGGGCTTCCCTGGTGGCTCAGACGGTAAAGAATCTGCCTGCAGTACAAGAGACCCTGGTTTGATCCCTGGGTCAGGAAGATCTCCTGGAGAAGGAAATGACAACTCACTCCAGTATTCTTGCCTGGAGAACTCCGTGGACAGAGGAGCCTGGTGGGCTGCAGTCCAAGGGGTCCCAAAGAGTTGTACACAACTGAGCAACTAACCCTTTCATCCTGATGCCTACCAGTATACCCCAATGTCCTTCTGACCTCACCAACCAGTGGGTCCCAAGGAAAGGCACTTCACCTCCTGAGAGATTGGTGGAGAAGGCAGGTGGTTTCACCACTCCCATCCCTGCAGTCCTTTCTGTTTGCTGTCCCCACTGGCCACAGGCCCTGCCTGCTCCACTGCTGACCTCCTCAGAACACTGTGTCTGGACTTCTGGCAATCTCCTCACCCTGGTCAGTGGGGAGAAGTCTCTCCCTTCTTGTTCCAGCACTTTAAGGATCTTATTGTAGTGTCGGGTAGACTGCTTGTGACTTAGTCACTGAAATTATCCTTTGCTTTTCAAGACAAATGGATAATCCAGCAGTGCTTCAGGACAGGACAGTCTCCCACTGAGCTGATGCTTGCTGCTCTCTTCCACAGCTAGATCTAGCAGTTTATTTGGTCCAACTTTCTCCATTCTTCCTCACTCCTGGCAATTTCTATTTCTCTCAGGCCTAGGTTGTCTCTCCTTATAATCTATCTTTCTTTCCTTATTCACTGCTCCCACCCCTGAGTCTGAATAGCAACCAAAGGATTTCTGAGCCTTTGCAAAACTGCATTCATGATTAGGTACTTGTGTGTGTCCCCTAACACTCCAAGAATTAAGATGCTTCATGAAAATCCTGGGACATCCCTGGTGGTCCAGTGGTTAAGACTCCACTTTACTACTTCAGGGAGTTGCAGGTTCAATCCCTGGTCAGGAAACTAAGATCCTGCATGCCATGTAGTATGACCAGAAAAATTTGGGGGGAGCTTCCCAGGTGGTGCTAGTGGTAAAAAACCAGTCCATCAGTGCAGGAGATGTAAGAGATGAGGGTTTGATCCCTGGGTTGGGAAGATCCCTTGGAGGAGGCATGGCAACCCACTCCAATATTCTTGCCTGGAGAATCCCATGGACAGAGGAGCCTGGTGGGCTACAGTTCATGGGGTTGCAAAGAGTCAGACATGACTGAAGAGACTTAGCACCATGAAATGAAACTGATTCTCCCCTCTACCTACCTGAGTCTTAGATTTTACCTCAACAAGACTCTTTATAACATTTTAAAGTACCTGGTTCATAGTAAACACTTGGGAAATAGCAACTGTAACTACCTGGTTCATAGTAAACACTCAGAAAATAGCAACTGTAACTATCACCCAAAATCAGGATTATCAATAGCATGAAGCTCAGAGGATATAGGTTAAAGGATATGAAGATGAATTTTTGTTTTCCATTTGACTGTTAAAAAAAAAGTATACAGTAAATATTAAGTGTTTTGCTGTCCCTTTGAGATCTCCTTCATGTAATTACATGTTTTTTGCCTCAGATGTACTATCACTAGAAAAGGGTGATTTATGAGGCAAAGTACAGAATCCATTTAAAAATATCTCAGATTTTCTGGCCATTGTCTGTCCTGTTCTCTCAAGCTGTGTGTGGGTGCAGCTTTAATAACCTTGGAGAATAAATAACATTGCCAGTTGCAAAATTGGAACATGTAGAAGTTGGCTGATAACTATATTACAAACGAACCTCAAAGTGGTGGGTGTGTCCTGTAGGTCTGAAGGGGTGGTGTCCTTTTAGTTAGAAACTGGAAAAAAAAAAAAAACTTGTGAAGAAATTTAGTTTTATTTAGGTTACAGCAGAAGGCAATGGCACCCCACTCCAGTACTCTTGCCTGGAAGATCCCATGGACGGAGGAGCCTGGTGGGCTGCAGTCCATGGGGTCGCTAAGAGTCGGACACGACTGAGCAACTTCACTTTCACTTTTCACTGTCATGCATTGGAGAAGGAAATGGCAACCCACTCCAGTGTTCTTGCCTGGAGAATCCCAGGGACGGGGGAGCCTGGTGGGCTGCTGTCTATAGGGTCGCACAGAGTCGGACACGACTGAAGTGACTTAGCAGCAGCAGCAGCAGGTTACAGCAGTTATAATCTTTTGATGTTCAATTTTACATTCTTTTCTTTCTAGAAGATTGAAACTTTGACTCCAAGTCAAGGGCATTTTTTTTTTTTAAGTTAGAATGAAATAAGTCTATACAGAGTCCTTTTGTTCAGTTTTTTTTTTTTCCTCACAAAATCATATTAATTTACTTGAGTAGTGTCAATTGTCTAAAATAGATCTAAAAGTAAAAGTTACACGGGTAACACGAATGTTTCTTAGTGGAAGGGATTTTGATCATAAAAATCTATGGGTAAAATAGCATTTCATCTAGAAGAGTAACCCTGGAAGATTATCTAGGCCTATTAATTGCCCTTACTGATACCGATAGCGCTTCCCTGGTGGCTCAGATGGTAGAGAACCTGCCTGCAATGAAGGAGACTGGAGTTTGATCCCTGGGTTGGGAAGCTCCCTGGAGAGGGGAATGGCTAGCCTCTCCGGTGTTCTTGCCTGGAGAATTCCATGGACGGAGGAGCCTGGTGGGCTACAGTCCATGGGGTGACAAAGCGTTGGGCACAATTGAGCAACTAACACTTTCACTTCACTTCCAATATCTTAGAAGCTATTGCTTCATATTTTCTAACTGAATATTAAAATAATGCTGCTGTATGTATGTGAGAAAGCTGAAGTGAGAGGGGGGAATGTGTGTGTACGTGTCTTGCATTTGCTGACCCAGTGCGTGGGAGAATGTCTCGCTTTGTTCCGTAAGTGTGTTGGCTACCCCACCCTTACCCTACATTAGACTTTTACTGTCAGAGGCAAATGGGCCGCACCACAGATTTTCATGTGAATGTTATGCAGGCTCCTATTTGAATGGCTTGAACAGGAAGAACATGCTTCCTGCTCTAGGCTGTCAGCATGTGTTAGACTCATTGATGTGAGCCAATCTTTTGCTGTAAGTAAGTCTCTCTCTTCTGAGCTTTCTCTTTCTTGTGTGTAGTCAGTTTCTCGATTTTCCTTGGTTTTAAGATATATCCAGTAAATTATCTTTTTTTATAATCTGTCTAGATCCTGCAGTTGTCTGTGTTAGGTTCTCCTGTGGGCTCAGGAAACTGGTTTGAATAGGGGCACCTTTTGAAACTGGGAGAAAAGAGCATAATTGTAGAAAGTGTTTGCTGAGTTATTTTTCACCCCCCATTTCACACACACAGACACCCTGAGGGGCTATATCTCCAACTTTCATTAACTATAACTCTAAATTTGGAAGAAGAAAAATCTCCTTCTTTTGTTTGGCTCTTCTTCTAAGGAGGAAAAAATGTTAGCTGAATATATGAAAATCTAGGAGGTATGTTGTGTATTAGGTTTTTTTTTTGATCAGTGAGATTTATAATGATTCATGAATTGTAATATCCAATATCTTTGCAACAGAACAATGTAGTAATATATGGCTACTAAATACATAATGTTTATCCAAAATCACAGAATTGTTACTTAATAAATATTTTATGTTTACCAGTTTCACATATAAAAATTAGGATAAAAGAAGGGCTTTAGACAGAGCATTATGACAGATGAGACTCATTTTTAATATAATGTATTTTTGCTGTACTTATTATTTTGATTTTAAATAATAATTCGAATTTTTAGAAAAAATTTATAGAAGTAATGTTTTCTCTTTCCTTTAATATTGGAAATCAGTTTAATTCAATAGAAAATAGCTGCATTCTCTTTCACACCTCTTAAATTCAAATATAAGGTTTCATGTCTGATTGGTATAAAAAGGAATTTTTCCTGACAAACTTAGGTGTTTAGTTAGTGCAGTATAATTATTGCATATATTATTATTATTTATAACACAGTAATAAGTGCTATTTCAAGTCACATATAATAATAGATTTCTATGTTATGAAGTGTTAAATGGGCCTGATTTTTTTTTTTATTAAGGACTCAATGCTCATTGATTTTTATGGAGGATACTCAAAGAAACTGAAGAATGTTTTAATTTTTCCTATTTTACAGATTCATTTCTTTACATATGTATTGGTAGATAGTTAAATAAACATATAATAATTACTAGTACAATATATTTAAAGATCTCAAGGACAGAGCCAATATCATTTAACTACCAATGGTATATAAGGTACAATTTCTCTTCAAAATTTAATGCACGTATTTTCCTACTCTGTTCTGTGCATACTTTCCTCTGTGCAATGCTGCTTATAATTTATGAAGTATTTGTTCTGCATATTTGTCTTTTTGACTGGCCTATGAGTTCCTCTGGGACAAGGACTGTGTTTCTGGTCTCTTGCAAGCTTTCGGTTTTGTGCCAGAAACAACAAAAGGCTGTTTCTGGCACAAACTAGGCCTTTGTTGAAAGTTATTGAATTAAACTGGTGCCACGAGGGACTTCAGTCACATATAGTCTGACACAAAGATATTTAAAGCAGGGACAAAATGAAATAAAAGAGAAGATTGCCTAACATTTACATATACAAGTTGTTCTTTTATTGTTCAGTCACTAAATTGTGTCCCACTCTTTGCGACCCCATGGGCTGCAGCATGCCAGGCTTTCCTGTCCTTCACTATCTCCCAGAGTTTGCCCAAACTCATGTCCATTGAGTCAGTGATGTGATTCAACCATCTCATCCTCTGTCGCCCCCTTCTCCTCCTGCCTTCAGTCTTTCCCAGGGTAAGGGGGTTAGGTGTAAATTCTTGCTTTGCAGGTTTGATTGTGGATTTTTCTTAACATTTGAGGTGAACATTTTGAAAGTTTATATTCAAATCATTTATCAGTCAAAGATAATCAACGGAAAGTCTTTGCCTCTCCAATAGCCTTAGGGTGTTTCAGAGACAGTTCTGTTTACAGTGAAGAGGACACTATATTTCGTCTGATTGTTCAGACAGTTTAGAGGCTGGCATTACCATTTTGAATGCTCCTGGGAAATTACTTTATTCATTGGCTTTGCTTTCCTCACCTGAAATAAGTAAATCTTTTTTTTAAATCTCATTAAAATCTATTGCATAAGGTTGTGAAGTGAATTAAATGAGACGGTATATAAAAGGGCTTAATAAATTGTAGTGTGCTGTACAGATGTAAGCTATTGTTTTTTGTATTGGATAACTGTATGTTCAGCAAGCTCTTGCTAAACCTTTACCTTTCTGTGAAGTCAATCTTTTCTTGGATAGATTCTCAATATGGTATATGATATACAGCAGCCCTCTATTGAAACCTATTGTATGTTGTGACACCTACTGAGAAGTTCTATGTTTAATTATGGAAATTTAAATATCTTTATTTTTGCATTGTCTGTGCAGATTTTGGATATGTCCAAGTGATTTCAGTTTTAACTTATTAAATTCTTATTTGTTTTCCTAAATAAATCAAATAATAAAAAATATATTTATTAGTAAAACTTTTTATTAAAGAGGAACCCGGGTTCCCACCCTATTTTTTGCAAGAGAATAAGTGAATCTAGGGCTTCCCAGGTAGCTCAGTGGTAAAGCATCTGCCTGCCAAGCAGAACATATGGGCTTGATCCCTGGGTTGGGAACATCCCCTGGAGAATGAAATGGTTACCCACTCCAGTATTCTTGTCTGGGGAATCCCAAGGACAGAGGAGCCTGGCAGGATACAATCCATGGGGTTGCAAAGAGTTGGACATGACTTAGCAACTAAATAACAACAGCAAAAATTGAATTTATATTCCCACTGCTTTCTTTATTTTTTGAAAAAGAATGAGTAAACCTAATCTCCTAAAGTTCCCTCCAAACTAGGAACCTGATGGGGATTACGAAGCTCAAATGAGGCTTTCAAATACTTGCCCTGGCATTGGGACCACAACTTTTTTTTGGGGGGGTGGGGGGACCACAATTGTGTTAAAGCTCTTTTTGAGCCCCAAGTAAGAGGAGCTGACATCGATATAATCCCTCAGAACTTTGAGATTTGGATAAACTTTAAATGTGTTATGGATCTAGCTAGAAAATTGAGAACCATTTTTAAATCAACAGGTCAAAAGTTTTAGGTTGAGTAATAGTTCCATAAATAGAAATGTTGTTTCATGCCCATCTAGAATGCCCACCTAGTTCTGTTTAAAGAAAATTTAAGTTCATGATAGAAACTCTGTCTGCCCTTTAAGATTAGAATTTGTTTTGCCCAAGATTTTATATTTTCTTTCAATATTGGACTTGCAAGTATAGTTAAAATTGGACTTTTTTTTTGAAAGTACAGCTTTGAGTAAGTATGTATATCCATCTGCCCTATAGCATCACATTCCCATATCCTCTCCAAAAGAGCAAAGCAAATATGGGTTCATTTAAAACTGTATGAAAATATTTGCTTAACACTACCTCTCTGGAATGGAAAATGTCAAATTGTTAAACTTATTTCTCTCTCTCTCTCTTTTTCCTTTAAGGAGAATGGTGTTGAATACTTATGTTCTGAGAGCCAGCTCCAATCCAGGTTTGCATGTTTGTTTCTGTGTGTGCATTTGGATGCATATTCCATAATTTCTAAGAGAATTCTTTGGACCCAACACTCCAAAAATACTACTTCTACTCTTTTGACAGGGAATATTCCACCCTACCATCTCCTGGTCACACTTCATCCACAGAGAGTACTGTAACTTCAACTGGTAAGTAGATTAGAAAAGATGCAAAAATAGGACTGTTAGTCTGTTATATTGAAAATGGATAATGAACAAGAACCTACTGGACAGTGCATGGAACTCTGCTAAATGTTTTGTGCCAGCCTGGATGGGAGCGAGGTTTTGGGAAGAATGGATACCTGTATATGTATGGCTGAGTTCCTTTGCTGTTCACCTGAAACTCTCACAACACGGTTAATCGGCTATACCCCAATACAAAATGAAAAGTTTAAAGTTTGGGAAAAAAATAAATATGAGAAAACAGAAAAAAACTGGAGGATATTCTACTAAAGATCCCATGTGCAGAAAGCTGTACTCTATTTCAATAAATGGTATATTATTTAAAACTTCCTTTAAAAAATTACAATGTTGATATTATAACCACAAGCTTGTATATCTTGTGATCTCCTGAGGTGTATACAAGTGAAAAGGACATAAGCAAATAATCTTTTGCATAGTATTCATGCTGTTAGTTTCTTCCTGTTGATAGATTCTGGATCAGAAATTTTGCATATGGCTTCTGGTGACCTTGACTGTAAACCACTCTGTGAGAAAGAGGAAGATAAAAGATCAGCATCTGCTGTGACAAAGATCCAAGGTAAGCTGTTGAAGGGTTCAAGCATAGTTTCCATTCTAAAACATGAAACAAACCTGGAAGCTAGTGGAGTAACTATCATCAGTGGCTGAGTAATATTGTCCTATAAAAAGAATTTTGAAGACATAGTCTGAAGAAAAGAACTCTAAGAGGTGACCATGGCCTTCATATATGACAGTGTTACCAACTTTTTTCCAACTCTGTATTTAGAATAAAACTTACAATGTATTTTGATGGTATTTAAATATCTCCTTATGGCCAAAATTTATTGGACACACCTGAGTCTCAGCTGTGATGCAGTTGTGAAATCACTTACTTAGGAAATTCTCAGAATCTTCGTTAGAATTTACTAGGTTAAAAGGATGGACCAGGACTTTTCTGGTGGTCCAGTGATTAAGACTCCGTGCTTATACTACAGGGGCCACGGTTCATTCCCTGGTGGGGGATTTCAGATCCTGTGTGCTGTGTAGCATGGTTAAAAAATTTTTTTTAATAAAATAAAAACTGCATATTAAAAGAAAAAAGGATGGACCAATTAGTGATGGTCCACTCAGGAGGCAGAAATTAACTAGACAATGCATTAGATCCTCCTTTTCTGCCATTTGAGTCCAAAAATAAAGTGGTTATTCTCAACCATTCCGTTAGGCATCACTACAGTTGATACTCTTGGGAAGTGTAGGCTCCCATTTCTACCTAAAGTGTCAATTAAGGAAAATTCATCAAAAGTTAAATTGGCAATTAAATTTGAGATATAGGTGCTAAGTTAAAGGAGCTGTAAAATTGTAGAAATGGAATCCATTCATTCATTTAACTGAAGAATATCTTTACATTCTATCTCACACCAAATAAGAAAAAATTTAATTAAAACTACACCAGGATACCATTTTTTACCTATCATGTAGACAAAGACAGAACAGTTTGTTTGCACACTTCCGGTAAGATTGTTGGAAGAAAAAGAATTCTCGTCCATTGCTGCAAGGAATGTAAATTATTATAATTAGTATGGAGAGGAATTTGCCAATATCTACCCAAAATTTAAATGTATTTCAGTTCAGTTCAGTTGCTCAATTGTGTCCAACTCTTTGCAACCCCATGTACTGCAGCACACCAGGCCTCCCTGTCCATTGCCAACTCCTGAAGTTTACTCAAACTCATATCCGTTGAGTCAGTGATGCCGTCCAACCACCTCATCCTCTGTTGCCCCCTTCTCCTCCTGCCTTCAGTCTTTCCCAGCATCAGGGTCTTTTCAAATGAGTCAGTTCTTTGCATCAGGTGGCCAAAGTATTGGAGTTTTAGCTTCAGCATCAGTCCTTCTAATGAATATTCAGGACTGATTTCCTTTAGGATGGACTGGTTGATCTCCTTGCTCTCCAAGGAACTCTCAAGAGTCTTCTCCAACACCACAGTTCGAAAACATCAATTCTTTGGCACTCAGCTTTCTTTGTAGTCCAACTCTCATCTATACGTGACTACTGGAAAAACCATAGCTTTGACTAGATGGACCTTTGTTGGCAAAGTAATGTCTCTGCTTTTTGATATGCTGTCTAGGTTGGTCATAAATGTATGTATCCCATGATAAAATAATTGGTTTATGGGAATTTATCCTGTAGATCTAAGTACACACATACTATATGACATATATGGAAGTTTATTTACTGCAGCATTGTTTGCAATAACAAATAATGGAAACAAGTTAACTATCAGTAGAAGACTAACATATTTTGGCATGTCCAAGTAATAGAATACTGATATGTATTTGTAAAACATATATGGAAGGGAACTTTTTTCTTGGAAGAATATCAAAGAACTATTGTTTCTTAGGGAAAAGCACTAGAGTACAAAGCACTATGTATTGCATGTAAATATTTGTGAAAAAAATAGAAAACAGTTTTTGTACATATAATACATGTATAAAATATCTCTACAAAGCTAGACAGAAATTAGTAACATTGTCTATGAGTCAGGAAACTGGCTTTCTGGTGGGCATGATGGGAGAGAAAATTTTCACTGAAAAACATCTTATACTTTTGTTTTATGGACCATATCAACTACTATCAGTCTTAAAATTTTTTTAATATAAAATTTCCATAGGGAAGATTTTTATGTTTTTGAAGATAGTGGTTACCATTTTGTTCTTATTTCCATATAAATTTTAAAAATTGAGTACATCCTTTAGTTATTCTGTTTTCTTGAAAAGAAAGAAAATCTAACTATCGTTGCTGACCTTTGTGTCTGGACTGAACTAAATTCAGGACAATGGGTCATGTGAAGAGGAAAATCATTATCAAGTACATTACAGTACAAATAAATACAGGGAATTACAAAAAAGGAGTGGCATAAATTAAAAGTGCATCTCTTTTTCTTAGTTTGATGACATTTTAC
Source organism: Oreotragus oreotragus (assembly GCA_006410675.1). Taxonomy (NCBI): domain Eukaryota; kingdom Metazoa; phylum Chordata; class Mammalia; order Artiodactyla; family Bovidae; genus Oreotragus; species Oreotragus oreotragus. The sequence continues at coordinate 348,058 of SJYX01019790.1, read as the reverse complement.
TTAGAAAGATCCTGTGTTTTGGAAGGATATCATACTTTGTTATCAGGCCTGCATATATAATTTTTTAAAACATGTTTGTCAAGCTATTAAAAAAAAAGCTAGCTACCTTGGTAAGGGAAGAGCCAGCTTAGCTGGCTCGGTGGTAAAGAATCTACCTGCCAGTGCCGGAGATGCAGGTTCAGTCCCTGGATCAGGAAGATCCCCTGGAGAAGGAAATGGCAACCCACTCCAGCAGACTGGCGGGCTACAGTCCGTGGAGTAGCAAGCTAATTGGGCAGGATTTAGTGACTAAGCAACAACAACTAAGTAATTGTTCATCCTTCTTTCATTCTGTCTCTATAATTACACTAGTAATGTGTTTGATTAAAAAAAGCAGCAGCAGCCTTAAAAAATAGTTTAAAAACCCTATTATTTGAAGGCCATACAAGTATTTGTATGGCAGAAGTATTTGTATTTGCACTTTTAATTTATGCCATTCCTTTTTGTAATTTCCCAGTATTTATTTGTACTGTAATGTACTTGATAATGATTTATGCAAATATTCATTTGTTAAGAAATTTTACATGGCTGGCTTCTTTGGGAACACATATTAAACCCTTTCCACTTAGGTGTCTGCCCACATGGCCACCCTCACTATTTCTTCCTCTTTTCCTTGTAACCCTCCTTGCCCCAAATGTTTGGTGTGTTTCCTCCTTCTTACAGGTGGAAGTCCAGCTCCTGAAAACATTGAACTGCAAGGCTCTGTGACTGGAGAAAAAAGCATGTTGATTCAGGTAATATATACATGTTAACAATAAAAGTAATGATACATTACAATGGTAGAACTGTCCCTTTAAGTTTGCAAAGTACTCTTAAAAGCATTATTTCAATTTATCCTTTCAAAATATTATGAGGTTCATAGAATTTAGTTATAGCAATATTTTATAGATGAAGAAGTTGAGGTCAGAGCATCCAGGGTCACACAGTAGAGTCAGAGGTAGGACCTCCTGACTCCACACTGGTTTTTCTTTCATTCATTCTTGCATTTGTTAACTCATTTATCCATTAAAGGTCTACTGGAAACAAGCTAAATATCTGTCTCTAAAGTCCTCTTACATAAATGAATGCATTAATAAATAAGGCTAAATAAAAGTGATACCTATCTTAAAAATATTCTGTAATTAAGGGAAGAAACATACAATTACTCAGTAATTAGACTGCAGTTAAACTAACATTGATTTAGTTTGGCCTGTTTGATTATAAGAAACAGAGACTCATGTAACTATTAATAACCCAGGTTGAGAGAATGTTGTGACATGTATACATTTGAAGTAATGAGATAAAAATTTTATGCTAAAGGGAGTAGAGTAATTGGATATGTGGTTTGGAATAATTCTTTGTAATATAAATTATACCTAAAGTGTAGTGTTAGCTAGCAGACATGCCCAAAATAGTTGCCTCTTATTAAAAAATGGACAGAGGAAAATTGAAATCCTCTAGTCTTTCAAGTTGGAGAAGGCAATGACACCCCACTCCAGTACTCTTGCCTGGAAAATCCCATGGATGGAGGAGCTGGGTGGGCTGTAGTCCATGGAGTCGCAAAGAGTCGGACACGGCTGAGCGACTTCACTTTCACTTTTCACTTTCACACATTGGAGAAGGAAATGGCAACCCACTCCAGTGTTCTTTCCTGGAGAATCCCAGGGATGGGGGAGCCTGGTGGGCTGCCATCTATGGGGTCGCACAGAGTCGGACATGACTGAAGTGACTTAGCAGCAGCAGCAGTAGTCTTTCATAGTAGTCTTTCGAGAACACATTTTTTTTTTTCTCATTTCAAAAAGAAAAAGAAAAAACTTAAATAATGGATTAGAAAATGTAGTAATGGAAGTAGGGCACTGGTTAGAATGCTATTGGAATAATTCAGGCAAGATATGAAGGTAGTATGAATTTAGTGATAATGAAAAAAATGAGATTTATTTGAGAGATATTTACGGAATACCATTCACAGTACATAGTGACTGAAATCTGGGGCCTGGGAAAAGGTAAATACTCAGGTTTACAGGTTAACCTACAGGATGAGTAGAACAACATGAGAGTAGGAAAGAGTAAGAAGAATTTGTGGGGTAAATTTAATTAATTTGAGAAAAGTCGAGTTTCAGGTTGATATGTGATATCATCAACACCCTGTAAGGAGATTTTATAGATAAGCTATATTCATAAACTCATCAATGGGACTTTGGGGACAGAGACATATTTGTGAGTTACCAGCAAAAAAACAAGCATGTGGATGAGACTTCCCAAGAAAGGAGGGCAGGCAGAGAGAGAGAACGGAGGATAATGGACTCTTGATGATTCCAGTGTCAAATAAGAGGAGGCCAGTGGCAAAGGAGATGGGGAAGGAGCTATTGCAGTGATTGGGGGGCATCAGGAAAGGGAAGCCAAGGGCCGGAAAACCTTCAAGGAGGGGATTCTAGATCATTTTAGATGCTACAGTGAGCTTAAGTGAGATGCTGACTGAAAATTATTCCTTGGGTTTGGCAGTAGGGAGGTCACTGATAACTGGGGAGGGCACGTTCCTAGGAGTGTTGGGTGCGGGGGCAGAGTAGTTCACAGATCACAAATGGGAGATGAAGAACTACAACAACTCTTCAACAGTGTCCAGCAGTGGCCAGCTCTTCCCAGAAGAAGCATAGCCAGGAAGCACAGAAGAAGAGGAAAATGACACGACCGGAAGACGTAGGATTAAGAGAGGATTAAAAAAAATTAAGATTGTGTAAATATTGATACGAATGATCCAGTGTTTTACCTGCATTATTGCATTTGTCATATTTTATCAAAATCTTAGTTTCAGTTGTCCAAAAATGATGTGATGTGGTATCTAGGGCCCTACGAAGGAAATCTGTCTTGGCCAAAATAAGGAAATATGGAAAAATTTTGAGAATGTTGAATCATAATTATCTGAAAATAATTGTAACCTATAGCTTCTCATTTAGATTTCCCCAGGCAGTAGAGTACAACTCCTATTATGGTGATTCTTATTGTGTAGATGCCTTTGTAGGACAGTTGGTCAGTGACCTTAGAGTATATTCAGATGGAGTAAAAGCCAAACATAGCACAATATATATTTTTTGAAGTATAATTGCTTTACAATGTTCTGTTTCTGCTGTACAATAAAATGAATCAGCTGTATACATACATAGATCCCTTCCCTCGTAGACCTCCCTCCCACTCCTTCTCCATCCCACCTCCTAGGTCATCACAGAGCACTGAGTTAAGCTCCCCGTGTTATACACCAGTTCCTTCCACTGGCTATCTATTTTACACATGGTACTGTATATATGTCAGCCCTAATCTCCCAAGTCGTCCCACTCTCCCCTTCTACCCCTGTATCCACATGTCCGTTCCCTACATCTGAGTCTCATTTTAGCAATTATTTTGTCAAAATTTCCCCAACAACCCATTTGGAATGCTGCGTGTGAAAGTCCTATATTACCACCCCCTTTTCATTCATTCAGTCCTGCCTCTCCCTCAAGCTCCAACTTGTTCTTTGCCTGCAGAGACATTCCATGCTTCTCAAGCCATATGTCTCTCTCCTCCCTTTGCAAAGCATATACTTGTATCTCATTTGGCAGGCACTTAATCCTAGTCTTCTTTGTGGTAATTGGTATCACATTTTCAGCTTTTCAGATATTTCTGCTTTTTTAGTGCCTCAGCTAGACTGGAAACCCCCTTGGAGCCAGTCCTCTTTTCTTAACCCCTAACACAGTTCATGGCATACTTTGTTTTTGAACAGAGTAGGGCAGGAGAGGACAGGAAGCCAAGAAATGATTGGATACGAAGGATTTCCACTCTGTGTACAGCAATAAAATCTCCTTATGTTTTTAGGAAGCCAAAAAGGAACCAGAAATAATAGATGAGCACAGAAAAGAATGTGCTGCAGAAGGTAAGGAATGTTCTCTTCCAACCCCCCACATTAACTTTCATTCCCTGCTGGTAGGTTTTATGAGAGAGATCTTTCTCAGTAAAGAAATGGCAAGCCAACTCTTTGTGACCCCATGGACTATAGCCTACCAAGCTCCTCTGTCCATGAGATTCTCCAGGCAAGAATAGTGGAGTAGAGTGCCATTTCCCTGGTAACTCAGCTGGTAAAGAATCTGCCTGCAGTGCAGGAGACCCCTGTTTGATTCCTGGGTCAGGAAGATCCTCTTTAGAAGAGATAGGCTACCCACTCCAGTATTCTTGGGCTTCCCTGGTGGCTCAGCTGGTAAAGAATCTGCCTGCAATGTGGCAGACCTGGGTTGAGAAGTTACCTTGGAAAAGGGAATAACTACCCACTCCAGTATTCTGGCCTGAGAATCCCATGGACAGTATAGTCCATGGGGTCACAAAGTGTCAGACATGACTGAGCAACTTTCACTTTCAAAAATCAATGTACCCTTTATGAATAGACTGTGCTAAGTACTAGGCAGAATTCTTTATGTGCATAGTTCCATCTAGTTCTCCCCAGTGCCTGTTTGAAATAGGTAAGCTGTGATTCAGTTTCATAGCATATAAACTGTAGGTAAGAAGAGAACCTACCACAGAAGGCTGGCTGTGAGGATTGAATAAATGATGTAAAAAGCACTTAGAAAAGTGCCTGATGAAAGTTCTCATAAAAACTACTATAGAAAAATAGAAAAATCATCCTTATTTTGTGGATGGTTTGATGAAGTTGTGACTACTTGTTCCAAGTAACTTAGTTATAAGGATCAAAGTGTTGACTGAAAAAAAAAAAAAAAGCACAACCTAAACTTTGAGAATTACATTTTATCTGCTAGTTTTATTAAGGACTTAAGCCTGGGATATAGCTTCTCAGCTCTGGGGAACTGCTCCAAAGAGGTGAAGGAAGAGACAGGATATATAGGAGTTTTGCCAAAAAACAAAACAACAAAAAAACACCAGGCCATCCAACATCGAAAGACTACTGCTAATTGTAAAAAACCCAGACATCTCAAGTTAATGAATTTAGCACCTTTCTGTGCATAGGAAGATACAAGAGTCTGGACTTATTACAATCATTCCTTTGTTATGCACCTTAACTGTCTAGGGCCAATATCCTGCTTTTCTCCATCTTGAAACCCCAGTGGCTTGATGGCAACAACATCTTTTGTTTACTGAAATGACAGGTGACATTCTTTGTCCACAAAAGCTAGGATTTAAACTAGGTTTTTTCAACTCATCTAATTCCCTTAATAACTAATATTGTGTTCTTTGCAAAATAGTGAAGAGTATCATTAATGTGTATAAAGAGTCTTGTTCTGGGACTGGCCTGCAGTAAACCTGTGGGAAGTGATTGGGATGTCGTATTTATACTGGCTACCTGATGCGAAGAGCTGACTCATTGGAAGAGACCTGATGCTGGGAAAGATTGAAGGAAAGAGAACGGGATGACAGAGGATAAGATGGTTAGATAACATCATTGACTCAGTGGACATGAGTCTGAGAAAACTCGAGGAGATAGTGAAGGATAGGGAAGCCTGGAGTGCTGCAGTCCATGGGGTTGCAACGAGTCAGACATGACTTAGCCACTGAACAACAACAATCATGTTTATTCTTATTGTTATTGTTACTATTATTATTATTATACTATTAATATTATTACTACTACTAGAATCATTACTCTTCTTGTTGTTGCTGCTTTTAAACCCTTGATATGTAGGAGGACCAGGGTACCAGAGGAAAGTATGTATTTAACCATGGAATCAAATTAAATAAACATTCAAATACAGGAAGAACAAACTGGGCTGTCCCTTGACTCTGAGACATCTTCTGGTTTCAAAGACTGTTCACATGCTGAAATGTGAGCCAGTAATTTTAACATCGTCATAATCCCCAAAGCATAACATAGCACAACATTATCTTATATTAATATTTAAGCAGATGTATTATTAGCTGAGAGACATCCCAGGTGGCTCAGTGGTAAAGGATCTGCCTGCCAATGCAGGAGACAAAGGTTCAATTCCTGGGTTGGCAAGATCCCCTGGAGGAGGAAATCTCTCCCCACTCCAGTGTTCTTGCCTGGAGAATCCCATGGACAGAGAAGCCTAGTGGGCTGCAGTCCATGGGATCACAAAGAGTCAGACGTGACTGAGCTACTGAGCATGCACGCATGCATGATTAGCTGGCAAGCTTCTCAGACATATGTCAATGAAATGCCTTTGTTTATTGGAGCAAGGACATAACCACATTTGGTTGAATGTGCCCTTAGCTATTAATCCTTTTTAACCAAATACTGTTCTACCGTCTTTAATAGGTGCTGCTCTTTCCTCTCTTCCTGTGAAGTCAGTTAACTTTAGACAAACTGACAAGTAAGTTCTTCCTCTTACAGCATGCTCACACTTTTTGCGTTCCTGTTGAACTATGTTTGAATAAGTTCTTTCTCTTATTCTGTAGCACTTCTGCTAATGAGAAGGAGGTAGAGGTAAGTTTCAAGCAAATATTTTTTTCTTTAATAAAAAAAGTGTTTCAGAATCACTTGCCTACAGTCCCTGTATGCTTTGCTTTTTCATAAGCTGTCCTACATGTGTTTCTTTGGCTTGGCCATGACAAAGTACAGGTAAAGCTCATGCATGCTAGCATTATGTCACTGGGAGGAGAAAGATATGCTTCAGTGTAATTTGGTATTAAGCTAACATATTTGACTATATCCAACGTTCTCCCCTCACCTTCACATTATTTTGACAATAGGCCGAATTTCTCAGATTATCTTTGGGATTTAAATGTGACTGGTTCACCTTGGAGAAAAGAGTGAAGCTTGAAGAAAGATCCCGTGACTTGGCTGAAGAAAATTTGAAGAAAGAAATCACTAACTGTTTAAAACTGTTAGAGGTAAGAACCCTAACATTTGGGAACTATAGGTTTGTTATATTATTAATAAAGTTTTCAAAACTTCATGAGTTTATTTGTATAACTAAAACTATCACCAGGTACCAAACCCTGTCTGACTCAAATGTGAATTAAATAGGAGGTAAGAAGTCACAATCAAGCTAAGATAAGAGGTTCACCAATAGAAGGGTGTAAGCAGTAAAACAAATGTGTTTAAAGCAGTTATGTGAATCTTCTGCCATCTCTCTAGATCTTCAAATAGATTTCAGGTAGAAGAATAAGCAGAAAACAATTTTAAGCTTCAAAGAAGATAATCCAAAGGGCATTTCCATTAAATTAACTGAGAAAAGAGGATGGTGACTGATTTCAGTCTTGTTAGATAATGGGCAGACCCTTCTGGAAGGTACACAGAAATGTAATAGCTACTATTCTTCTATTTTGTAAAGTCACCATAAATAACAGATGGGTTGGAAAATTAAAATGGCTAGTTTTTTAAAAAGAAAAGAAACCATGTTCTGTTTTTATTGTGGTTTAAAAAACACATAATGTAAAATTTACCATAATAACGATTTTAAGTGTACATTAGCAGTGCTGAGTATATTCACATTGTTATGAAACAGAGCTTCAGAACTTTCTCATCTTGCTTACTGAAACTCTATGTCCATTAAACTACGCCCCCTTTCTCCTTCTCTCAGCCCCTGATAATCCCATCCTATTTTCTGTTTCTGTGAATTTGACTACTTTAGATAGCTTATGTAAGTGGAATCATACAGTATTTGTCTTTTTGTAACTGGCTTATTTTTCTTAACATAATGTCCTCAGAGTTCATCCATGTTGTAGCATGTGGCAGGATTTCCTTCCTTTAAAGCTGAATAAAATATTCCATTGTATGCATAGACTACATTTTGTTTATCCATTTGTTTACTGATGGACATTTGAGTTGCTTCCACCTCTTGACTGTTGTGAACATTGAACATTTTTGCTATGAATATTGGTGTGCAAATATCTCTTCAAGACCCTACTTTCAATTCCTTTAGAAATATGCCCAGATATTGGATTGCTGGATCATATCGAGTTCTAGTTCTTAAGTTTTTGAGGAGCCAACATACTGTTTTGCACAGTGGTTACACCATTTTACAGTCCTACTAGCAATGTACTAAGGTTCCAATTTCTCTATATCTTGGCCAACATGTTATTTTCTGATTTCTGATAGTAGCTATTCTAATAGGTGGAAGGTGAAATCTCATTGTGGTTTTGACTTGCATTTCTGATGATTAGTATTTGAAGCATCTTTCGTATGCTTACAGGCCATTTGTGTGTCATCTTTGGAGCATGCCTATTCAAGTCCTTTGCCAAAATTGAAGTAATAGATATGATTTGCAAATATTTTCTCCCATTTCATGGGTTGCCTCTTCGTTCTGTGCTTATGTCCTTTGATGCACAAAGGTTTGTAAGTTTGATGTAGTGCTCTTTGTCTAGTTTTGCGGTCTATGCTTTTGGTATCATATTCAAGAAATCATTGCCAACTCCATTGTCAGGAAGCTTTTCCGTGAAGGTTTTCTTCTAGAGTTATCTTCTGGTGTTATATAGTTGGGGGTCTTCAATCCATTTTGGACTGATTTTTGTGTAGAGTGTAAAATAAGAGTCCAACTTTACTGTTTTGCAGTTTTCCAGCATCATTAGTTAAAGAGACTATGCTTTCTCCATTTTGTAGTCTTGGTACCTTTGTCAAAGATCATCTGACCATATGACCATTTGACCATGTGTAGGTTTATTTCTGGGCCTGCTATTCTGTTCTGTCTGTTTTTATGCCAATACCATACTGTTTTGGTTACTGTAGCTTTGTAATGTACTTTGAAACCAAGATCTGGGGTACCTTTAGCTTTGTACTTTTGTTTTCAAAATTGTTTTGCTCTTCAGAGTCCTTTAAGATGCCATATGAATTTCAGGATGAATTTTTCTGTTTCTGCAAAAAAAAAAAAACCACTGGGATTTTGATAGAGATTATATTGATTTGTTAATTGATTTGACTAGTATGGACAGTGAGACAAATGGCTTTCCATCAGGAAAGCCATCATCTTAGATCAATGGCACAAGTTTGAGATAAATATTCATAAGGCAATAAAGGCCTACTTACCTGACCAGCCTAGGCTCACCTTGTCATCAATGGAAGAGCAAATATAGTGGTCAGAGTCAAATATAATTATGAGTATATTTTTACTACTTTTCTTAAAAGTTCAAACTATGTTCTTCATATAGTGCATTCATTTATAGGAATAATTTCTTTACCACTGCCAATTAATTATATCCCATCCCATTAATTGTAGAAGAAAGATATAAACACACATGAAGGGATGGCAAATTTGGGAAGTTAAAGTGGAGGAGATCAAAACTGTATAACAGATTAATGAACACCTCCATAGGTCTACTTGATAGCCAACAAAGATCGTAATATTTCAGTAGCATTCATTATTCATCTTTACTGCTGCTTTTCACCTTCCATGGAGATAAAAGAGTCATCTGCATTTACAACATAGTCAGCATTTAGAATCACTTGCTGAATACTTGGGTTTGATACTTTCTAATTCTTTACTTTCTGTGCAGTCTCTAACATCTCTTTGTGAAGATGACAGCCAGGCCCAGGAAATCATTAAGAAGCTGGAGAAGAGTATAACGTTCCTCAGCCAGTGCATAACACGAGTGGTCAGTAGGGCTGAGATGTTGGGAGCCATTAATCAGGTAATTTGTCTCCATTTCTCTAGTTACAATGAAATTACTGAAAGGATTTATTATCTGTACCATTATGGATTATATTTCTAGGAAAGTACTCTATTTGATCATTTCAGAATATTTTTGGTATTTTGTGCTTTTAAACAATGCAGCAATAAAGATCCTTGTTTATGGATCATCTCATTCTTATTCAGAGAGAAGTAGATTTTTTTTGTTTGTTTCAAAATTTATTTGTGGGAAATTCTGGGAAAGATTTTAAGTTTTTGAATCTATACCTAAACAGATGTGTTAGATTCATATCTCTAAATAATATGTCTACACTATCACTTAGTGATTTATTTACAGTTTTAGATATTTCTTTGTTTCTTACTATGAAGATGAATATTTTGTTCTTTTCTCAATCTCTCCTTCCTCACACCTAAAGTGACTTTCACTTTATTGTTGATCTCTCTTCTTTCCTGACTAAGCTTAAATTCCATGGTCAAACACTACAGTCACTCTCTTTCATGAAGTCTCAACACTTTTACCTCTCTCGTTTTATTCATTTAGAAAATCTACAACCTCGTTTAATACACTTCTTTTCCTGCTCATGCCTGCATAGCTGGAAAACCTCACACCCTTATGCTGACTGAGTTCTCTTGAAATTCGTCACAAATCTTAAGTGGTCCTTGAGGCTTCCCATCATTCACCCTGCTTTTCTTCTATATATCAATTTCATACTTTCCCTTTCCCCTGAAATCCCCATCCTGTCCTCTCCTATCTTCTCTGTCAAATGATGACTTTGCTTCCTAATTCAATAGGAAATTTGAGACAGTCAGAAGGAATCTACCAAAAGCTTTGAACCTACAAACATCTAAACACTTAACATTGCCTTCCTTCCTAGTACCAAAAATGAGTTTTCTCTGCTATCCAAGGCTAACCATCCCACCTCTATGCAAGAGCCCTTTCCTTTCAGTTTGCTCAGAATCTGGGGCACAATTCTCCCTGCCGTCTTTCCTCTTTTCCCCACTCTATCGAATCATTCACATTAGCACACAAATACTTAAATACTTGTTTTTAAGACAGGAAAAATAACACAAAGCAAACACAAAAAATATTTCACTCTTTCTCCTTTGGTTACCACCCTGTTTCTCCGTTCCCATTTTTAGCAAATTTCTCCAATAGAACTGAACTCACTGTTTCTAATTTCTCTCCTCCCATCATCTCTGTAATTTACTCTAGTCGGCCTTAACCTACTCTTTTTTCTTAACCTGTCTGCTATATTCAGCATGGCTAAGCTCTTCCTCCTCCTGGAAACACTCTTGACATTTGGCTTCCAGGTACCATAATCCCCTGGTTTTTTTCTCTACGTCATGAATCATCATGGACCTTTCCAGGCTTCTTTATGGGTCCCACCCTTGTTCTCAGTCCTATTAATCTTGATGGAACCCACAGCTTTACCTTTACACGTCTGGTCTCCATCATCACTCAATCCCAGTGCTATCCCATCTAGTCAACTGATGACTACCCAGTTCACACACTTATCTTAAACATGTGCCATGAGTTTTAGACTAGAATCTGCTACTCGCCGGGGTCCAGCCCTGGAGGATCCAGGGTGATTCGAAGGTGGGAACGGAGTCGGCGTCCTT
>SJYX01019790.1:324251-334297 GCA_006410675.1 Oreotragus oreotragus | reverse complement strand
AGTCTTTTCCAATGAGTCAACTCTTCACATGAGGTGGCCAAAGTACTGGAGTTTCAGCTTTAGCATCATTCCTTCCAAAGAAATCCCAGGGTTGATCTCCTTCAGAATGGACTGGTTGGATCTCCTTGCAGTCCAAGGGACTCTCGAGAGTCTTCTCCAACACCACAGTTCAAAAGCATCGATTCTTTGGCACTCAGCTTTCTTCACAGTCCAACTTTCACATTCATACATGACCACAGGAAAAACCATAGCCTTGACTAGGCGGACCTTAGTCGGCAAAGTAATGTCTCTGCTTTTGAATATACTATCCAGGTTGGTCATAACTTTTCTTCCAAGGAGTAAACGTCTTCTAATTTCATGGCTACAGTCACCATCTGCAGTGATTTTGGAGCCCAAAAAAATAAAGTCTGACACTGTTTCCCCATCTGTTTCCCATGAAGTGATGGGACTGGATGCCATAATACACAGCTTAAACTTAACATGTCCAAAAAGAAACTGCTGATGTAAGGGAAGAAAATATTTGAAGATCATATATCTAATAAGAGTCTAGTTTCCGGAATATGGGCTTCCCTGATAGCTCAGTTTGTAAAGATCTGCCTGCAAAGCAGAAGACCCTGGTTCAATTCCTGGATCGGGAAGATCTTCTGGAAAAGGGATAAGCTACCCACTCCAGTATTCTTGGGCTTCCCTTTGGCTCAGCTGGTAAAGAATCCACCTGCAATGCAAGAGACCTGGGTTCAATCCCCAGGTTGGGAAGATACCCTGGAGAAAGGAAAGGCTATCCACTCCAGTATTCTGGCCTGGAAAATTCCATGAACAGAAGAGCCTGGTAGGTTACAGTCCATGGGGACACAAGAGAATGAGCATACATGCACATACATCCAGAATATGTAAAGAATGCTTGCAACTTAACCACAGAAAGATAAGCAATCCAATTAAAAATGCAAATAAGACTTGGATAGACATTTCCCTAAAGAAGTTATACAAATGGCCAATAAGCACATGAGAAGATGCTTAATTGTTAGCAAATTGAAAATCAAAGCCATAATGATACACCACGTCACACCCACTGCTGCTGCTGCTGCTAAGTTGCTTCAGTCGTGTCTGACTCTGTGCGACCCCAGAGATGGCAGCCCACCAGGCTCCCCTATCCCTGGGAGTCTCCAGGCAAGAACACTGGAGTGGGTTGCCTTTTCCTTCTCCAGTGCGTGAAAGTGAAAAGTGAAAGTGAAGTTGCTCAGTCATGTCTGACTCCTAGCAACCCCATGGACTGCAGCCTACCAGGCTCCTCTGTCCATGGGATTTGCCAGGCAAGAGTACTGGAGTGGGTTGCAAGGATAAAGAAAGGAAGGAAGAAGGAAAATAACTAGTGTTGACAAGGATGTGGGGAAATTACAATATTATTTTTTTTATTGGAGAAAAATTGCTTTACAATGTTGTGCTTTATGATGTTGTGTTGGTTTCTGGAGCATTATTGTTGTATTATTAATATAATTTTTAGCCACTAAAATGAGTGAAGTGTTGATACATGCTACAATGTAGCTGAATCTGGTCAATTCTATGCTATAGATGCTAGACACAAAGGTCACATGTTGTGTGACTGTGTTTATATATAGTATCTAGAGTGGATAAATCTTTAGGGAAAGGTAGAAAATTGGTGTTTGCTAGCTTCTAGGGGAAGGAGATGAGTAGGAAGTAACTGCTTCATAAGTATGGGGTTTTATTTTGGGATGATGAAAATGTTTGCGGACTAAATAGAAGTGGTGTTTGTATAACATTGTGAATGTGCTGCTGCTGCTGCTAAGTCACTTCAGTCGTGTCCGACTCTGTGCGACCCCATAGACGGCAGCCCACCAGGCTCCCCCATCCCTGGGATTCTCCAGGCAAGAACACTGGAGTGGGTTGCCATTTCCTTCTCCAATGCATGAAACTGAAGTCGCTCAGTCGTGCCCGACTCTTAGCAATCCCATGGACTGCAGCCTACCAGGCTCCTCCATCCATGGGATTTTCCAGGCAAGAATACTGGAGTGGGGTGCCATACTAAATGTCACTACATTGTTCACTTTAAAATATTGAATTTTATATTGTGAATTATACACTAGTATAAAAAAGAAAAAATACAATAAATATATATTTTGTCAGGTTCCAGTTCAAATAAAACTGTAAATAGATGTTTTTGAGACAGTTAGGGAAATTTGACGGAGAAGGCGATGGCAACCCACTCCAGTACTCTTGCCTGGAAAATCCCATGGAAGGAGGGGCCTGGTGGGCTGCAGTCCATGGGGTCGCCAAGAGTCAGACACGACTGAGCGACTTCACTTTCACTTTTCACTTTCATGCATTGGAGAAGGAAATGGCAACCCACTCCCGTGTTCTTGCCTGGAGAATCCCAGGGATGGGGGAGCCTGGTGGGCTTCTGTCTATGGGGTCACACAGAGTCGGACATGACTGAAGTGACTTAGCAGCAGCAGGGAAACTTGAATATGAATTAGATGATATTAAGGTGTTTCTGTTTATGTTGTTAGACGTGATCATGGTATTATTATTTAAGGAAATATACTCCCATTTTTCATATATTTATTAAAATGTTTTAAGAGTTAAATAATATGATGTCTGTCACCTGTACTTTAAAAAATAGCGTTAAACTTTGAGATCAAACTTATACGCCAAAATGTTGACAGTTCTTGAAGCTGATTGATGGATATATGTGGATCTATTGTGTACTTTTTGTGTCTGTGGAAATTATCATAATATAAACAATTTTAATTTTTAAAAAGTAGATAAATGATATCAGATCTATATTATCTGTAAATATTATGCCCATGTAAGTTCTATTCATAGCAGATACAGGTCTTACGATTTTTCCTTCTTTGCACAATGTCTATGTTCTTTTTGGAGTTAATAATTTTACTTTGCCATAATTGTTATGCTTAGTTTTCGATTTACTTATCTCTAAGTTATTCTTAACCTCTCCATGGAGTCTAGATTTCACAATAGATACACATTCATCAGATATTCAGTCAGTTTTTTCTTTGAGTTGTTGCTTCCAGGGACTTTTGACCTGCCAGTCTCAACTGGCGAGGGTGTGTGTGTGTGTGTGTGTGTGTGCATGCGTGCGTACATGCATGCGTGTGTGCACTCAGTTGTGTCTGACTCTTTGCGACCCTGTGGACTGTAGCGCACCACGCTCCTCTGTCCGTGGAATTTTCCTGCCGAGAATACTGGAGTGGGTTGCCATTTCCTACTCCAGGGAATCTTCCTGATCCCAGGGATAAAACCTGCATCTCTTGTATCTCCTGCATTGGCAGGCAGATTCTCTACCACTATGCCATGTGGGAAACAAATTCTTTTTTCTTTTTTTTTAACAAATTCTTAAATGAAGACTTCTTTCACTTCTCTCTTGAGTTAAACTCCATTTCCGGAATCCCATGCCTCCTTCTTTGCTGGTTTATTTATTTTTCTTTATTTTGATGGAACATCTCACCCAGTAACTTTCCAATAAAAAGAATGCCTGGGAGGTAAACTTTTTGAGATGTTACATAACTGAAAATTCAAGTCTTTATTCTTTTACATTTTTACACTAACTGGGTAAAAGATTTTAGGTTAGAAATCATTTCCTTTAGAATTTTTCTTGCACTGCCTCATTTTCTTCTTAGTTTCTGGTGTTGGTATCAAAATTTGATGCCATTCTGACTCTTGAGCTTTTGTTTATAATATATTTTTACTTTCTAGAAGCTTTTAGAATATTCTCGTACCCCTACTGTCCTTCCCTGGCATGGGTTTATTTTCAGGCACTATTTTAGGTCCTGAGTGGACATAAATTGACAAGTTATTCCTTGAGGTCAGAAGTTTTCTTGAACTATTTCCTTTTCTACACCTTGTGCACTGTTTCTACATTTTCTATACTTGCATTCCTGTTTTTTGGCTGTTGGATCTCCTGAACTGGTCCTTTCTCTTCTCTTTTCTACCTTTTAGTCTTTTTGCTCTAGTTTCAGAGAAGTTTCCTCAACTTTATCTCGAGACTCTTATGTATTTTTGTTATATTTCTAACTTCCAGACTTTAAAAATTCTCAGATCCTTTTTTATATCTTGTTGCTATTTCACAAATGTAATGCTTATTCTTCTCTGAAGATATTGATAGCTTCCTTGAAGTTTTCAATTTTCTGTCGTTTATTTCTTTCAGCTTGTTTTTTCCCCCTGTATTTATATTTTCTTTTCTCAGGTTAGAGGCTTGCCTCTGACTAGTGATGACCCATTAACTAATCCCATTAACTGATTGGGAACTCGGGATGTGTTAGGCAGGGAAGCTTTTTCCTGGTTCTGAGTTTCACACAAGCTAGGAGGTTTCACCAGCATCCTCTTAATGCCAATAGTTTTAAGACTTTGATCCTGCAGTGTTAAGATTCCTCAAAGAAAATGTCAACTGCCTATCTTGAGAGTATAATTCTGGCTACCAGTGTTTGGTAGTTAGAAGAAGAAGAAGGCTCTGTATCTTAATATTCAACATGTATCAGCAACAGCCACAGGAGTGGAAAAGGTCAGTTTTCATTCCAATCCCAAAGAAGGGCGATGCCAAAGAATGTTCAAACTATTGTACAATTGTGTTCCTTTCACATGCTAATAAGATTATGCTCAAAATCCTTCAAATTCAGTTTCAGCAGTATTCAGAGGAGAACTTCCAGTTCTACAAGCTGGGTTAGAAAAGGCAGAGGAACCAGAGATCAAATTGCCGACATTCATTGGATCATGCAGAAAGTGAGGGAATTCGATAAAGGCATCTACTTCTGCTTCACTGACTATGCGAAAGCCTTTGACTGTGTGGATCACAACAAACTGTAGAAAATTCTTAAAGACATGAAAGTACCAGATCACCTTATCTGTCTCTTGAGAAACCTGTATGTAGGTCAAGAAGTGGCAGTTAGAACTGGACATGGAGCAACTGACTTGTTCAAAATTAGGAAAGGTGTATGACAAGGCTATTGTCACCCTGCTTATTTAACTTATATGCAGAGTACATCAAGTGAATTTGCTGGGCTGGATGAGTCACAAGCCGGAATCAAGATTGCCAGGAGAAATATCAACAACCTCAGCTATGCAGATGATACCACTCTAATGGCAGAAAGTGAAGAACTAAAGAGCTTCTTGATGAGGGTGAAAGAGGAGAGTTGAAAAGGCTCATTTGAAACTCAACCCGAAAAAAACTAAAATTATGACATCTGGTCCTGTCACTTCATAGCAAATAGATGGGGAAAAAGTGGAAGCAGAGATAGAATTTATTTTCCTAGGCTTCACAATCACTGCCGACAGTGACTGTAGCCATGAAATTAAGACACTTGTTCATTGGAAGGAAAGCTATGACAAACTCAGATAGTATATAGAAAAGCAGACATCCCTTTGGTGACCAAGATCTGTATAGTCAAAGCTATGGTTTTTCCAGTAGTCACATGTGGATGTGAGAGTTGGACCATAAATAAGGCTGAGTGCCAGAGAATTGATGCTTTCAAACTGTGGTGCTGAAGAAGACTCTTGAGAGTCCCTTGGACAGCAAGGAGATCGAACCAGGCAATCCTAAAGGAAATCAACCCTGAATATTCATTGGAAGGACTGATGCTGAAGCTCCAATACTTTGGCCATCTGCTGCAAAGCTAACTCATTGGAAAAGACCTGGATGATGGAAAGATTGAGGGCAGGAGGAGAAGGAGGCAACAGAGGATGAGATGGTTAGGTAGCATCACCAACTCAGTGGACATGAATTTGAACAAACTCTGGGAGATAGTAGAGGACAGAGGAACCTGGCATGCTGCAGTCCATGGAGTCACAAAGAGCCATACATGACTTAGGGACTGACCAACAACAGACTTTTGCTTAAATCTATTTTTTTCTGTAGGATCCATTCACCATCAACTGTTACTGTTCAATCCACAGACCCTCTGTTCAAATCTCTCCAGGTATCCACCATTTTTAGTCTTTCCCCAAAATGGTAGAGGGGCTCAGCTGACCTGAGTGATGGAGGGGATCTGTGGATCTAATTGCTTTTTATACAGATTTTCAACTCTTCATGTGTTTTACCTCCAAGCTTAATTCCAGACATACCATTAATTCTTGGTCATTTGTGGATTTCTGTGATTCAACCCAGGTTTCTTCCAGACTTTTCTTACCTTTTTTTTTTTTTAGGGTTTGGCTTTTCAGGTCTTTGTCATTTACCACTAGTCTGTCTACTTGGCAAGTGCTCAGAATTTGGTTGCTATTCTGTCCTCTTCCATTCTGATTACCCTTGTATGGCTGCCTGCTAAGTTGCCCAGTCATGTCCAACTCTTTGTAACCCTATGGACTGTGGCCCACCAGGTTCCTCTGTCCAGGGGATTCTCTAGGCAAGAATACTAGAGTGGATTGTTGTGCCCTCCTCCAGGGCACCTTCCTGATTCAGGATCTCTTTATGTCTCCTGCATTGGCAGGCAGGTTCTTTACCACTAGCAACACCTGGGAAGCCCTTACCCTTTTATATTCATGCCTTTAAAACACAACAACAAAAAGACTTTCATCATCACTTTCGTGGGATTTATGTCTGGGATGAAGACAAGAGCGTATATCTTTTAACTGGGTATTAAGGACAGTATTTTCGATGTAAAGTTGTTCTTTTTTTTTTTCCCTGCTAGGAAAGCCGGGTTAGTAAGGCAGTTGAAGTGATGATTCAGCATGTGGAAAATCTGAAGAGGATGCATGCCAGAGAGCATGCTGAATTAGAAGAACTGAAACAGGTTCTTCTGCAAAATGAAAGGTCTTTTAACCCTCTTGAAGATGAAGGTAATAAAAGTTTAAGATAATACTATCAGTTACATTTTTCTAACATTCTCCTCTTTCATTCTCTCTTACTAATTCTTATTATACACTGTCTTTACTACAACACCTTTTATGTTAAGGTTGTTTTAGAAGAATATAAAAAGGATTACAATATATGAAATAATATAAGAAGTAACTCATTCCTGTTATTTATATAGCCCAAAGTAAGATGTCAGCATACACATTAGGAGACAAGTATTTTATGGTAGACACCAAAAATTCATTAAATTGTTGATATGAGAGAGTATATTTAATCCAACTCATTGAGTTGACCCCAGTGTTGTCCTACTTAGGAAGTGGCTCTTTTGCCATACATAAAACAAGGCCCCGTAGTATAAATGAACCACTTTCATCAACAGTGGTTTTGTATTCCTCAAAGAAGGAATGACCATGGCAGAATGGTGTCTTGGGAAATAGACTACTGAGACCATGGAAAGTATCTCAACAGAAGGCCTATATATACCTTGTAATAATTTGATTTTAAATAGATAATATAAATGTTCATAAGCAGAATATTCATTTTAATGATATGTTCTCTCTCTTGTAAAAGTAATAATGTTTGGTGATCTTCTGATCTGTAATTTTGGGCTCATTTATTCAGCATACACTCATTTTGTGCCCCATCTGTCCCAGACAGGCATTATGGACAGTGTCAGTGACACAGAGGACTGTATTTCATTGGTTCAGGTATTGTTTCGAATCACCAAATGAATGACAACTAGACATTTGCATAGTTCATTAGTCGCTAGGGTCTTAAATAGTTTCCGACTATTACTTTTCTTTATAAGGAATTAAGACCATTATGTTAAATTGCATATGTTAATTCAAAATATATGCAAATGTGTTTTCCCTTTCAGATGACTGCCAAACTAAAAAACGTTCATCTTCTGTAAACTCGAAGGTAATTACCAATTCACTTAACATATGTCTATCAAATGTTACAGATGAGATGATTTTAAAATATTTTTGAAGTAACATGGCTTTAAATGTAAATCATAAAGCAACAATGATTCTAAGTCATATGTTAATTCAAAATATATGCAAATGTGTTTTCCCTTTCAGATGACTGCCAAACTAAAAAACGTTCATCTTCTGTAAACTCGAAGGTAATTACCAATTCACTTAACATATGTCTATCAAATGTTACAGATGAGATGATTTTAAAATATTTTTGAAGTAACATGGCTTTAAATGTAAATCATAAAGCAACAATGATTCTAAGTCCTATATGTTATATGCATGTGTATGTTTATGTTTATATATATGCTTTTATACTTCTTGCAACATTTGTAGGTAACAAGGCTTCCCAGGTGGTGCACTTGGTAATGAGCCCACCTGCCAGTGCAGGACACTCGAGACACGAGTTCCATCCCTGAAAGATCCCCCGGAGTAAGAAAATGGCAACCCACTCCAGTATTCTTGCCTAGAAAATTCCATGGACAGAGGAGCCTGGTGGGCTACAGTNGTAGGTAACAAGGCTTCCCAGGTGGTGCACTTGGTAATGAGCCCACCTGCCAGTGCAGGACACTCGAGACACGAGTTCCATCCCTGAAAGATCCCCCGGAGTAAGAAAATGGCAACCCACTCCAGTATTCTTGCCTAGAAAATTCCATGGACAGAGGAGCCTGGTGGGCTACAGTCCATAAGGTCACAAAGAGTCGGACACAACTGAGCATGCACACGCACTAAGTTTGCCTGCAGTGAGAAGAAAGTCAGCGTAACGACAGTTTCTCTTTCACGTGAAACCAGAATGGGGAATAAGCAGTCTAAAAGTGCCAGAGCAGCTTCACACAATGTCTAGGGCCCTCTCTTACTGAATCATCCCCCTCAGAGCTTTGCTTCCACCTCATCGTCTAAGGTAGCTTTGTCAGTTCTGAGTACCAAGTCCTGGTCATCACTTAATATGTTGTGCCATATTCCAAGAAAAAAGAATAAGAGAAACAGGGGTTCTCTCTCTCTCTGAAGACACTCCCTAGAAGTCCCAGATAACATGTCCGTTTTCATTTTTGCCTGGAAACAAGATGGAAACAGAGCTTTTATTCTGGGGGCTGTATGTGTAACTGAAAATCAAGAGGTCTGTTACTAAAAAAGGAGGAGGTGGGGTTGGAAAATGGGATATTGAAAGTCAACCAGCAGTTTTTGTCAGTTTAAAAATCAGGATTTCACAGAATTTTTGAGCAAGTGAGTTTAAAAATCATTCCATCTAAATTGATCTTTTGCACAGAGGAACAAAAGCACTTTCACAGAAATTATATGTTTAGTTATGATCCTGTAGTGATAGAACCATGATTAGAACCCAGATTCCTGGACCACAATTTGATTTGCTTGATGTTCAGCTAACCTATAAAATTAAATTAGGGATGATGGTTTAAGAAAAGAATTTACATAAAAATTCTCATTTATTTCCTACATTTACCATATTTTTATTTCCTGTAGTCCCACTTATTTCAACTTTAAGAGTCACGAAATATGACATAACATTTTCCAGTATAAATCTCAAGGCTAAGGTATAAACAACATCCATTCATTAAAATGTCATACTTATCCTTATATGTGTTAAATGGAAAAAAAATGAAACCACGAAAAAAGAAAGCTCTTAAATAGATGCATATTTATCTCCTCTTGATTTGGGGAAATTTTTCCAAGCATAAAAGCTGCTGCTGCTGCTAAGTCGCTTCAGTCGTGTCTGACTCTGTGCGACCCCATAGAGGGCAGCCTACCAGGCTCCCCCGCCCCCGTCCCTGGGATTCTTCAGGCAAGAACACTGGAGTGGGTTGCCATTGCCTTCTCCAAGCATAAAAGAAACGGCAGCAAAAGTGAGGAAAAGATGAAAAGATTTGGCTGCATTAACAACAAAAATGGTTTTTGCCAAGAAGTATCTTTCAGTTCAGTTCAGTCGCTCAGTTGTGTCCAACTTAGCAGCCATGAAATTAAAAGACACTTACTCGTTGGAAGAAAAGTTATGACCAACCTAGATAGCATATTGAAAAGCAGAGACATTTGCCGACTAAGGTCTGTCTAGTCAGTTCAGTTCAGTTCAGTCACTCAGTCGTGTCAAACTCTTTGAGACCCCATGAATCGCAGCGCACCAGGCCTCCCTGTTCATCACCATCTCCCGGAGCCCACTCAGACTCACGTCCATCGAGTCCGTGATGCCATCCAGCCATCTCATCCTCGGTCGTCCCCTTCTCCTCCTGCCCCCAATC
>SJYX01019790.1:293455-323307 GCA_006410675.1 Oreotragus oreotragus | reverse complement strand
TGAAGATCAACCCTGGGATTTCTTTGGAAGGAATGATGCTAAAGCTGAAACTCCAGTACTTTGGCCACCTCATGCGAAGAGTTGACTCATTGGAAAAGACTCTGATGCTGGGAGGGATTGGGGGCAGGAGGAGAAGGGGACGACAGAGGATGAGATGGCTGGATGGTATCACTGACTCAGTGGACGTGAGTCTGAGTGAACTCCGGGAGTTGGTGATAGACAGGGAGGCCTGGCGTACTGCAGTTCATGGGGTCGCAAAGAGTTGGACGTGACTGAGTGACTGAACTGAACTGAACTGATCTTTAGCAAAATTAATATGAGCAAAAATCATAAACAGGTGGTTCTCAGATCAGATACATAGTTATTCAACATAGAAAAATGGTGTTCAGTGTTACTATAAACCTAAACAGAAAACCTTTTATTCCTTACTTGACTGGCAAAAATTATCCAGTGTTGGAGAAGGTGGAATATAAATTGGCAGAATATTTCTGGAAGGAAATTTGACCATAACAAAAACCTTGAAAATATGTCTCCTGTTTAACTCAGCAATGGTCAGTGTACACACAAGAGTATCCATCAGTGTTTCATACAATGATAAAATATTGAGAATTTTCTAAATGTACATTTCCTCCCTTTGGGTAGCCATCTTCTCTTCGAAGAGTGACCATTGCCTCTTTGCCCAGAAATATTGGAAATGCAGGAATGGTAAGCAAATTCCTAAGTGTTCTTAGAAGCAAATTAATTTTCATATCACAAAAGTACAAACTTCACTAAATTTGTATTTTATTATTTCCTTAATGTCTGAACTTTAAAAGTTGGCTGGGATGGAAAATAATGAGCGATTTAGTAGGAGGTCAAGCAGTTGGTAAGTATAATTTTATGATGCCTCTTTGAGAACCTTATTATTTTATAATTTGGCTAAAGTAAATGTTTGAAATAAGCAATATAGTAACATTTGTTTTGTATTGAGTATATGCAGAATAGTTATAAAAATTGGCATATGATTGTGAAATTGTTTTCTTATGAGATAAGCATTACATGAATATGCTAAAGACAAAATAAGAACATATTGCTTGTGTATTAAGTAGTGGGAAATAAAATGGTAATGGCTACACAAGTATTTGATTTGATAAGTGGCTATAATCATCTTTATTTAGGCGTATTTTGGGGTCAAAGCAGAGTGAACACCGTCCCTCATTACATCGATTTATTAGCACCTATTCCTGGGCAGATGCTGAAGAAGAAAAGTGTGAACTAAAGTAGGTGAAGCTTGATGTGTTTATTAACCTGACGTGACTGGGAATAAATAGTGGGCATCACTTTTATTCTGTGGGGTTCACTGTTGCAGCATCAAAAAGACCATTCATTGTATAAGACTTTTATGAAAATAAATCACTATGTAAATGTTACCTATGAGTACATTCACTCAGTACTGCAAGGTGTGAGGTCTTAAGTTAGAAAAGAACCTGAAATTTGCCAAATGTGTGAAGATAACCTTTTTCCTGTATAGGTATATTGTCATCAGGGGGAAAGGTTCATAAGAGAGGCATAGAAATAAAATGTTCATTAACTTAGATGAATTATATACAACATGTGTGTGTGTGTACATATAGACATATCTGTATATGTTTATATACATCCTATAGGCACATATGTAATATATGTAGATTACATATACATCTGTCTTCTCTTTAGGTAAATGAAGAGTAGGAAAAACAAAACTCTATATTGCTATGTCTATATTTAGCAAGTGAAACAAATAAAACATACTTCTATAGTGAAAGGTAGAAGGTGAGAGGGAGGGACATGAAGAAATGCTGCCTCTAAAATCCTTGGTGACATTTGGTCTCAGTTTCCTCATCTGAAGAGATCTTAATGAAATGATTTTATGTTGATTGTATATGCGTTCCTTGCATGCCTATTATGTTAGGCACACTACGCTCAAGCTTAAGGGATATGAAGATGAAAAAGACATCGTTCCTACCCTCAAAGCCTTTTTTTCTCCCTTAAATAATCATGGAAGCCTAATTGCATGGACTGAATTCCCTTTTATTAAAGATTTAGAGTTAACATATGTGGATATTTTCTGATCTCAGTTTTAAAAAATTCAAGTGTTTCCTTGAAAAAAATTATCTATTTAAATTTTTTGTTTGTATGGCATGATTTCTGAGACGTTTTTGCAAACAAAAGACTGAAACCTTGAGAATCCTATAGGAATTCTGGGTTGGGGGGCTTGTGTTCTTTAAAAACCAAATTTAAATCTACCACAGGCATTCCCTATAAATGTATGACTGAAAAACAAAACTTTGACATGCAGTTCATTTTGGCCACTGTGGGGGATTATGAACTTGGGATTTCAAAATTCAGATCTAACTAGGGACTCATGAGTGGTCATGAAACATGGAACATGAACAATGAAACAGTTAAGTTTTTTTCAGGCAAAGGATTCCTCTTTAAATAATATGATTTCAGTACAGTCAGTCCAATTGCAACTTCCCAGTTCATTGAATACTATTGATTTTAAGTAGTTTTATACCAAACCTATCTTAATAAACACTTTTTAAATTATGAAGGCTTTTTAAAGAAAGAAGAAATGACACTTTATAATGCTATTCCAGTTTAGTGTTGCTCAAAAAACCAACAAAGATTAATTATCTACATTCTATTTAATATAGAATGTTTAAAAATATGGTAAAAGAATACTTACTGAGAAAAATTTACTGTATGTTGAATGAAAAATTCACAGAAGAAGAAATAATGGCATCCACATTTGTTTTTTAAGGTGTAGTTACTTATACATATACACACACGTATGCACATGCAAAGATGGAAAGTCACAGGAATAACACTGGTTAATTATAAGTGGTGAGAATTGACTAACTGACTCATGGTCTTTGTAAATCTCCCCTTTTCATGTGTTCTTTGGCTAGCACCCAAACTTTCTACAACAAACATTTGCTATTTTCCTAAATACAAAGTTACTTTAAAAAATTAAATTCCTATAAATGATTAAAAATATAAAGTTGGTGATTTGACTTTTAGAATTAGGCATTTATCAGATATTTCTATAGCAAGATAAATATCTGCAATCTTCCTTACAAAATACAGTAAAACTTAGCAATATTTTATAAATAATTATAGAACATTATCCATACTTTAATACTTAGAAACAATACTTATTTACAGAACTAAAGATGACTTAGAACCACCAGAAGAAGAAACAGTAGAAAAGACAAGAAAGCCAAGTCTTTCTGAAAGGAAACCTAATCCATCAAAATGGAATGTCTCTTCAATGTAAGTTACTTACATGCTAAATGATATCATTTTGGTGGGATGGGGAAAGATAAGGCAGGGTTAGAAGCATTAATCTTTTTATTATTTTTGCTTTTTAAAAATATATTTATTTTTGGTTGCACTGGGTCTCCATGCTGCGTGCAGGCTTTCTCTAGTTGTGGCGGTTGGGGCCACTTTTCATTGCACTGCACAAGCTTCTCATTCCAGTGCTTCTCCTGTGGAACACGGCCTCTAGGCACACAGGCTTCAGTAGTTGAGGCTCGTGGGCCCTAGAGCGCAGGTGCAGTACTGTGGTGCTTAGTTGCTCCATGGCATGTGGGATCTTCCTGGACCAGGGATCGAATCTGTGTCCCCTGCATTGGCAGGTGGATTTTTTACCACTTTCCCACCAGGGAAGTCTAGCAGCATTAATCTTAATCAAATTACTTTACTAAAAGATCTTGGAAAATGTGAAATTTAAGATGAATAATAACAAACTCCATATGGTCTATAAGAATTATTCCTGAACCTATGAGCTACAGGAGGCAGGGGAGTTCACAGTGTAAAGAACTTGGCCTTGGGACCAGATGACTGAATTAGCTCCCTGACTAGCCGTGTGACCTGGGCAAGTTCATCCGTTTTTGACCATCAACTTCTTCATCTATAAAGTAGGAGATAATAGTACTTACATCATTGTTTCGCTATCATGATGAAATGAATTAGCACATGTAAAATGCTTAGTACAGTACCTAACACATAGTTAACTATTTTCAAAGACTTATATGATGCTGTAATACGCTTTTTGGGTGGATGTTTCTAAAAGGAAGAGTTTACATTTCCATATACCAAAAGTCCAGGGCATGATGAGGAGCAAGTGACAGGCTTATAAGTACATGCACATAAATCGTGCTCAACCTGATAAATAATATTGTTGTTTCTACTATAGGAATGTAAATTGCTTTACCTTACTTTAAAGAATGAAATTAGTACTCATGTATTTGTTAGGAATTAAATAATGCTTAAATCACATAATTTTCAGATTTTTATCTTAGCACTTCATTGCTTCAATTCTAAAAACTTATAAGGGATAGCAGGGAGCAGATAGTGGCCAAGCCCAAGAAA
Source organism: Oreotragus oreotragus (assembly GCA_006410675.1). Taxonomy (NCBI): domain Eukaryota; kingdom Metazoa; phylum Chordata; class Mammalia; order Artiodactyla; family Bovidae; genus Oreotragus; species Oreotragus oreotragus. The sequence goes on along the minus strand of SJYX01019790.1, from coordinate 318,912 downwards.
ACAGATGACACTGTGTAGCTTATTACAAGGAGGTGTCAGGGGTAAAGAATATACTTGACAATGTAGGAGACGTGGATTCGATCACTGCGTCAGGAAGATCCCCTGGAGTGGGAAATGGCAACCCACTCTAGTATTCTTGCCTGGGGAATCCTATGGACAAAGGAGCCTGGTGGGCTATTGCTGTGGGTTGCAGAGAGTCAGAAATGACTGAGTACACATATGCATTGGTGGAATTATGTAGGGCAGATATACGACTTGATTATTGTTGGCAAAAGGAATGTTTCTAGTATACAGAAGATTGTGATTCCTGCACACTGATTTTGTGTTTTTGTTGTAGTTACGATACATTAGCTTCCTGGGCAACAAACCTGAAGACTTCCGTCCGAGAGGCCAACAAGTTTCTCTGGCTTTCTGTGGCATTCATTGTACTGTTGGCAGCGTTGATGAGCTTCTTCACAGGCCGATTTTTCCAGAAGCCCGTGGACGCTGCCCCCACACAGGACGCGGACCCCTGGATGTCTTTAGAACACATCTTGTGGCCATTCACCAGACTGCGACACAAGGGGCCACCGCCAGTGTGACTGCAGCACATCCTAATGTGTGCATCTTGATTTTTAAAGTTTCAGTATCTGGACTTCGTACATTAGTAACTTTTAGCTGGGAAATGATAGAATGGAACCAGAGGTTCTCAGAATGACTGTAAGATATTTTATATTCCCTCTTTTTGTGATTACCTTCCTAACTAAAATGCAGTGGGGAGGAAGCCTGCTTATATGGTTTTTTTAATGAGCTTTCTGAGGAGGAGATATTATTGTTTGTTAAAATTTATTGAAATAAAGAACCATTCAAATCTATGAACAGTGAACATTGGAAGTCTCAGTAGGCCAAGTACAAGAGAAAAAAAACCACCCTAATTCTTAAAAAATACAATTTGAGTATAAAATGCTGATTAGATCATTTGAACAGCCTGTTTGAAATATATTCACTCATTACACTTTATTGAAGAAACACCTGATGTTTCTCCCAGTTGTTTGATTCTTCATACTGGATAAAATTTATCCCTGGGGATTTAAGAATAGCTGAGTAACCTAGTTGAGAGTAGCATGTGGCACACAGAGTCAACAAACTGGCAGTTGGAGCGCCTAACTGCCCTCATTGCTTCCTGAGAAGCAAAATCCCTAACCATGTGATATAAAGTGGAATGAAATTCAGTTTCTTCTTTAAGGACTTCAGAAAATGCATCACTGGATTCATTGATCTTGAGACTTTGTGCCCTGTCACCACTAAACATTAAAAGGGTCCAGTTAGGATTCTGAGTGGGTTCTTCTTTAAGAAGGTGTTCCCTCACCTAAAAAAAAAAAAAAAAAATTAGAGAAATCTGTTAATAGTTCCTCTTTTATTAAGTATTTTGACAGCAGAGTATGTTACTTTACTTGCTGTTGTTCAGTGGCTAAGTCATGTCCAACTATTCATAACCCAACAACTCCAGCACACCAGGCTTCCCTGTCCTTCACTATCTCCTGGAACTTGTTCAAACTCATGTCCACTGAGTCAGTAATAGCATCCAAGCATCTCATCCTCTATCACTCCCTTCTCCTTCTGCTCTCAATCTTTACCAGCATCACGGTCTTTTCCAATGAGTCAGCTCTTCGCATCAGGTGACCAAAGGTTTTCCATATGATGGTCACAAAAATTGTGAACAATTTTTTTGGCCAACCCAATATTTGAAGGGCTTGAGTTCCCCAAATTGCTAAGATAGAAACATTCTTAATGTCTCATTTTTTAAAAAAGCATGAAACTGTTTATATCTTAGTGTTTAATGAGTTTATCAAAATATATTAATTCTTTAAAAAATATTTATTGAATGCCTTCAAGTGACAAGTATTGTTTCAGGTCCTGGAGATATAACAACAACAAAACAAAAAATAACCAAACATATTAATAAATAACAATCATAACAATAAAACCTTGTCTTCGAGGAGCTTATATTCTAATGGAAGAAACACACAGTAAATAAGATAAATAAATGTGGTAGCTCATTTATGCTAAAATATTCATCAGTCAGTTTGCAGAATCTGATAACTTCTTTAGCAGGCAGTAGGAAATGTCCCCAGAAGGTTACTCTCAGTGGAGAGAGTTCATGAGTCATAGACATATTCACGTGAGAGGCTTACATTTGTTCCTCAGTTGATGTAAAGAGGTCTCCAGCCTAAAATCAAGAGCATTTGATACCATAATGGACAACAAAGGCATGACCTTTACATGGTTTGGTTTTATATTTTTGGCAAAATGAAAGAAAATGAAGTTCACCAACTCCATTTTGAATTTTAATTTTTTACCTTTTTAAAAGGAGGAAACATGGTCTACATTCATTTAGCTTTTGAGTACTTTATCTTCTTTTGGAAGACAAAAGTTTAAGGGGTTTTGCATACTATACCTGAAATATAGCTTTCTTAGAATCACATGCTGTATTCCACTTACTCCAACAAAATGCAAAAGCAGAACTTAACAGGGCCATTTGCCGATAAGCTTTCACTTCTACCGAAGGATGCTGTCAGTATAAAAACAAATAGAGTTGATCACAGAGCCTCTCAAGTCTCCCTTCCATCCTTGACCTCCTACAGTCTAGTCTGTTCTCAACCCAGATCCGTTTAAAATGTAAGTCACATGAGGTAAGTCAGAGAAAGATAAATATCATATATCACTTACCAACAAAATCTTAAAAAATGGTACAAATGAACTAATTCATAAAACAGAGAGTCACAGATATAGAAAACAAACTCATGGTTACCAAGGAGGAGAGGAGGGGGAGGGATGAATTGGGAGGTTAGGATGGACATATACTCACTACTACATATAAAATAGTCCATGGAATTCTCTGGGCCAGAATACTGGAGTGGGTAGCCTTTCCCTTCTCCAGGGGATCTTTCCAACCCCAGGATTGAACCCAGGTCTCCTGCATTGCGGGCAGATTCTATACCAGCTGAGCCACAGGGGAAGCCACATGGGATTCCCTGGTGGCTCAGGTGGTAAAGCGTCTGCTCACAATGTGGGAGACATGGGTTCGATCTCTGGGTTGGAAAGATCCCCTGGAGAAGGAAATGGCAACCCACTCCAGTACTCTTGCCTATAAAATTCCATGGATGGAGGAGCCTAGTGGGCTACAGTCCATGGAGTCGCAAAGAGCGACTTCACTTTCACATATAAAATAGACAACTAATAAAGACCTGATATATAGCACAGGGAACTCTATGCAATGCTCTGTAATGACCTATATGGGAAAAGAATCTGAAAAGAGTGGGTTTATGTATATGTATGTATAAATGACTCACTACTATACAACAGAAACTAACACAACATTGTAGATCAACTATACTACAATTTTAAAAATTTTAAAAGAAAAAAATAAAATTCAAATATAAAAAATAATTTACATCAGACTCATGACTTCTTTCTCAAAATGGGGCAATGGCTTCCCCTTTCAGAGCAGAACCCAGGGTCCTAACAGTGCTCCACGGGGCCTCTGTGCTCTTATAGCCCCCATCGTTGTTGTTCAGTCTCTCAGTTGCATCCAACTCTGCAACGCCATCGACTGCAGTATGCCAGGCTCCCCTGTCCTTCACCATCTCCTGGAGTTTGCTCAAACTCATGACCACTAAGTCGATGATGCCATCCAACCATCTCATCCTCTGTTGTCCCCTTCTCTTCCTGCCCTCAATCTTTCTTAGCATCAGGGTCTTTGCCAAGTAGTTGGCTATTTACATCCCCCATACACACCATTATCTTTCTGACTTCATCCCCTATTCTCCTTTTGCTCTGGGTGCTCCAGCCTCCTTGCTGTTCCATTCTTCTTGCTGTTCCTCCCTTCCTCAGATACATCAGGCCACACCCTCTGGATTTTCCCTCCACCCACCTTCCACTGTTCTCTCCAGCTGATATTCTTCCAGAGATGACAACTTCGCTAAATTCCCCACCCTGAAGCTTTCCTCAAATATTACCTTCTTATTGACCCCCTCCCCCTACACCATATTTGATATTGTACCTTTTCTTTCTTTCACTTAATTTATTATGTTTGTTGTTGATGTTTGCCTCCCTCTATTCTAGAATGCAAGCTCCACAAGGGCAGAGACCTTTGTTTTATTCACTAATGTTTCCTATGCATCTAAAACAATGTCTGGAATATAAGTGTTCAGAAAAAAATTCTTGAATACAATATTCTGAAAAGATGACTAGTATATGATGTTCAGTATTTGTAGAGTAACTGGGAACTTGAGTTACTAAAACTGAAGTGGGATTTTTTCCACTATGCATATATGTATACACTCTTATAATGTGATTACTTCCAGTATGTGTCTACCCATATTGTCATTTTCTAGTATATCATAAGCTTGTCCTTGAGTTTAGAATTCTTCTGCCCAAAACATCTTTCATGATTAGAAGTCACTCTGTTTTCATTTATGTATCATGAATGCTTGACAAACATCTACTGTATTCTGGGAATAGGGTTGGTGCTAGAAGAATCAAAGTTGATTAAGGAATGGTCACCACTCTCAAGGAGCTAAGAGTTTAAGTTGAAAGGATCTCATTTAACTCAACTTATGAGTTACATGAAGCAATATGCAGATAGGAAGACTCTGTAAAATACGAGGAAATGCATTTTAATGATCGGTGGTCCTTGTATATATTTAATTTCACCTGACTTATCACATTTGAGAAACTGCTGAGTCATTCACTCTGTTCAAAAATCTATATATGCATTCTGGAAGAAGAAAGCAAGCACTAAACTGACCAGCTGTGGTTGTGCTCCATGTGTCAATATGAAGATCATTCTACAGAATATTAAATTTGAGAGAACCCTAGATTTCTCAGTTTAGTTCAGTCAGTCATGCCTGACTCTTTGTGACCCCAGGGACTGCAGCACATCAGGCTTCCTTGTCCATCACCAATTCGTGGAGCTTGCTCAAACTCATGTACATCGAGTCGGCAATGCCAACCAACCATCTCATCCTCTGTCGTTCCCTTCTCCTCCTGCCTTCAATCTTCCCCAGCATCAGGGTCTTTTCAAATGAGTCAGTTTTTGTATCACGTGGCCAAAGTATTGGAGTTTCAGCTTCAGCATCAGTCCTTCCAATGAATATGCAGGACTGATTTCCCTTATGATTGACTGGTTTGATCTCCTTGCAGTCCAAGGGACTCTCAAGAGTCTTCTCCAACACCACAGTTCAAAAGCATCAATTCTTCGGTGCTCAGCTTTCTTTATAGTCCAACTCTCACATCCATACCTGACTACTGGAAAAGCCTTGACCTGATGGACCTTTGTCAGTCAAATAATGTCTCTGATTTTTAATATGCTGTCTAGGTTGCTCATAGCTTTTCTTCCCAGGAGTAAGCATCTTTTAATTTCATGGCTGCAGTCACCACCTGCAGTGATTTTCAAGCCCAAGAAAAGAAAGTTTCTCACTGTTTCCCTTGTTTCCCCATCTTCTTGCCATGAAGTGATAGGACTGATTGCCATGATTTAATCTTTTGAATGTTGAGTTTTAAGTCAGCTTTTTCACCAGAAATCACTGGATTTCTAGTCTTGCTATTTATTCCTTCCTTTCTAACTATAATCTCATATAAGTGAATATAGAAAACTCATTGGTGTACCTTAAGATTTATATAAAATGTAATACTTGCTAACATTCTAAATGTCCATCACATTAAACGTGGAAGGATTCATTCTTACCTTATAGTTTATAACAACATAAAGACGAGAGTGTCCAGTAGGGAAGATATTCAATCCAGCCTTCTTCAAAGCAATAATAAAAGAAACAGGAGTCATCCACTTTTCTTCCAAAATAGTGGAATGATTTTTGTTATTTACTTTGATTGAAGCTAACATACAGAGGTTTTCCTAGTTTCAATAAGAAAAAAGAAGCTTTTATATAAGTAAGTTAAAGAAATTATTACCTCATTATCATTCCAGGTCCAGCTGTTAGGTTCTTTATACAAAACTATGGTTTTTCTAGTAGTCATGTACAGATCTGAGACTGGGACCATAAAGAAGGCTGAGCATTGAAGAATTGATGCTTTTCAACTATGGTGTTGGAGAATATTCTTGAGAGTCTTTTGGACAGCACAGAGATCAAACCAGTCAATCCTAAAGGAAATCAACCCTGAATATTCATTGGAAGGACTGAAGCTGAAGCTCCAGTACTTTGGCCACTTGATGTGAAGGGCCAAGTCACTGGAAAAGATTGAGGGCAGGAGAAGAAGGGGGAGACAGAGGATGAGATAGTTGAATGGCATCACCGACTCAATATATATGAGTTTGAGCAAACTCCGGGAGATGGTGAAGGACAGGGTGTGTTGCAGTTCTTGGGGTTGCAGAGTTGGACACAACTTAGTGACTGAACAACAGCAACTTTTTTTTTTTTTTTTGAAAAATTCTGTATTATCCTATATTAAAAAGAATGCAGGACAGACATATTTTAGGCTTGATCCAAAAGGTCCACCTCAAAGTTTCCACATTACCTTAACCAGTTTATCAACTCTTCTCAGGCTCATCTGAGCAATCCAAGGATCTCTTTGGTTGCCTACTTTATAACCTATGATCTAAGAATACTGCATGTGCTGCTGTTGAAGTAGAAGAGCTATTTGACAGCAACCATGTTGCAACTTTTAAAGATCATAATTTTTTATATGTATAAAAATTTAACATAATAATGCAAAATTATTATGCAGTTTTAAAATTTGAAAAGTGGTCATCTGAAGGTGTATAGAGTTTACATCTCTCCTCTGACCTTAAAAACCAAGTCTGATGATCTTCTAGCTTTCCTGCCACATTCATAAAGAATTTCAGGTTATATCTTTTTTTTTTTAATCTCTTTTTAAAAACAATTTTCATGAGGTATATTTTACATATCATAAAATTCACCCATTTCAAGTGCACAGTTTAGTGATTTTTTTTTTGGTAACTTTGTTGACTGGTAAAACTATCACCATAAATCAGTTTTAAAACATTTTCATCCCCTCAGTGAAATCCCTTATGCCTATTTATATCCATTCCCCACTTCAGCCTCAGGCAACCACTAAATCTACTTATTGTGTCTTTAAATTTCAGACTCTGTAATTTCTTTTTTTTTTTAATTATGAAAGTATAATAACATATTTAGAGGAGATTTAGAAAATACAGAACAAAGTTACATATTGTTCTACTATATGTTAGTAATTTTTTAAAGTAGATAAATTAAGATTTTTAGTTGGAGTTTCAATATCAAACTCTTAAAAATTAATAGAATAGACAGAAAAGTAGAAAGATATAGTAGGCCTGAAAAGCACCATGAACCAATTCAACATAATTAATAGTTATACAATTTTTACACAATGCTGCTGCTGGTGCTAAGTCGCTTCAGTCGTGTCCGACGCTGTGTGGCTCCATAGACGGCAGCCCACTAGGCTCCTCTGTCCCTGGGATTCTCCAGGCAAGAATACTGGAGTGGGTTGCCATTTCCTTCAATAGTGGGATACAAATTCTATTCAAGTTCCCATAGACTACAAACTAGGAGACACTGCAACATAACCAGGAACATAAAATAAGGTACAAAAATTTCGTGGTCTACAGGTATTGAAATCATTGAGTCAGACTCTGTAGCAATGGAGTTACTCAAAAGAGATTTCAAATGGCTGGGTGCTATCATCCTGTGATAAGATCAGGAAGACTCTTTAGAATGGACCAAAATCTCTGAAAGTCATACTGCAACCATTCTTCGAGTTTCACCAATTGCTCTATTCGTAGTAACTTTAGGGTACAAACTTATACTTTACTTTTACGTGTTATTTCCTATATACTCAATATTTTATTTAGAAACTACAGCTCACGGTATATTTTCAATATATTTATAAAAGACATATTTTAATATGTAAATCATCACTGTTTTGACACACACTCTTATAGTCATCAAAGAGATTTAACTCTTTGGTATGACTTGCTATAACAGCATTTTACCTTAATTTGTATTTGAAGTTCAGTAAATACTGTAGTCACGGTCAGAAGGACTTTATTCACATCAAGTGGTCTTAGCTCCCATGACTGGTATGGCATATTAATGTGGGCATCTTGAATTAAGGTAACAGGACAAAAAGTTTCCAGGCTGAATGTTATAAGTCTCTCTTCCGATTTGTAAGACACATTGCTGATGCCATCAGTTTTCCAGTGTTTACCTTTATAATTAGGATTAATAAGACATTAGTTCCATTTTTTCCTCTGCAAAAATAAGATGAATGAAACCATTAACTTCAATATGTATAAACTGATTTTTCACACTGAGAATAGGATCACAACAACAAACCATCTTCAGTGAAGTTTCTTCCTGTCTACAAGGTCAAGTCCAGACTCCTCAGCATGGTCACAAGACTTTCAGAATGAAGCTCTGACTCTCATTTCTGGCTTCCTTCTCTGCTACTTCTTAGACTTCTTTCCAGTCACACTTTTCTTTTCTTCCCCAACATCATATGCCTGTAAGCCTCTGCACATGCAGTTCTTTCTTCCTAGAGAACATTTCCTTCCTCTTTTAGAGAATCCCTCTTCATCTTTCTTTTTAAAGAACTTTAAACTTCTCCTATCTTGAGTATACAATTATTTTTAGTCAATTTACCCAGTTTTGCAATCATCACCATCATTCAGTTTTAGAATATTATTATCCTCCCAATAAGATCTCTTATGTCCATTTACAGTTAATTCCCATTTGCATCACCAGCCCCCAAAAACTATTAATATACTTAAAGATTTCCCTTTTCTTAACTTTCATTAGCCACAATCATATAAGTGGTCTTTTGTGTCTCTTACAACTCAATAATAAAACACAACACAATTTAAAAATGGGCAAAAGATTTGAATAAACATTTCATCGAAGAAGCTACATGAAAGTATAGTAAACACATAAAAAAAGATTCTCAACATTACCACTCATTAGGGAAATACAAATTAAAACTATGAAAAAACCTTTCACGCCCACTAGGGTGGCTCTAAGGAAAAGAAATACATAATAACAAACGGTGGCAAGAATATGGGGAAATGGGGAACCTTGTGGTTATAGCTCCTTCGAAAAACAACTTGGCAGTTTTTAAACAGTTGAACATCAATTTACGCTTCAACCCAGAAATTCCACTCCTACCAATATACCCAAGAGGAATGAAGACTTATGCCCACACAGAGTACACTACATCAATGGTCTCTTAGTCTCTTAAGGACCTGCTCAATATTCTATCCTAGGAGAAGCTATCCTTAACACTCCAGATGGGACCCAGTCAGTGTTCTGCTCAGCATTTTCGTCTATTATATAGCCCCTTACTACTCTAGCCCCTTGTGTATGATATCTTTCCCTGTCTGCCTCTCCTACAACTTTGAAAATTCCTGGAAGAAAGAATTGTGTCTCATTTATCTCTTTCTTATTGTTTAGCATTTTATGAAATGAATGAATCATTCTTTTCCTAGAACACCCTCTTCATTTCCACTTGGCTTTCTTGTCTTCTCACATGAAAGTTTCCACTGGCTATTTTTTATTTAAATTTTGAAAAAATTTTGGCATGTATTTATTTGAAAATTTACTGGAGAAAACAAATAAAACACTTTTAGGCATTAATTTTAAAGCATTCAATAAACAATAGTAGACAGGAATATATAATATGGTCCCTACGCACTTAAACTCTCCTCCTACTGAGGCCATCCTCCTAATGAGAATTATCTTGGATAATGAATAAAGTAATAAATAATAAAGTAATTCCCAACCTCAGCTGTCATTCCCATCTCTCTCTAGTTTTCATCTCCATACACCTACTTTTTTAAAAAAAGACTTTTATTAAAATTGGGGTATAGCTGCTTTACAGTGTTATTAGCTCTATTTTTGACTCTTGAATTCAATATAATGAATAATTATATTAGAAAACTAAGTTATATATAGTTCCTCTTTCTGTTTTTACATTTATGAAATTATCTTAATTTGTAACCATAAAAATTGTTGTTTAGTCGCTAAGTCATGTCTAACTCCTGGTTGATCCTGTGGACTGTAGCCTGCCAGGCTTCTCTGTCCGTGGGGTTCTCCTGGCAAGAATACTGGAGTGGGTTGCCATTTCCTTCTCCAGGGCATCTACCTGTACCAGGGATTGAAACCCAGTCTTCTGCATTGGCAGGTCGATTCTTTATCAGTGAGTCACCAGGGAAACCATGGAGTTGTAGATTACTGCCATATAATTACTGCAGTTAGAGTCAAATTTTACTTGTTGTATTTCCCTGAATCATGTGGGGTAACTGATCTTGTCTAATTCTAATTTGATAAGTAAATATTTAGGAATGTTACCATTAAAGGAAAGGAAATGTGAAACCTCTAAAGCAACATGAAAGGAAAAAATTACCCAATGTTCATTTTGATATATTTTATGGTTTAATGTATTGATAGAAATATACTGTTTTTAAAACATAAACTAATTTAAAGTACAAAATAGTCTCTCAATTCTCTGCTCCCATAACTAAAGTAATAGCTCTGTGCTTTAGTTATCTTATTATTTAGACCTGTTATCTAGTATGCAAACCTTTTCACAAATAAATAAATGGATGTAGGATAATTCACCCACATTAAAAACAAAGCTATTCAACTTTCATCTAAGAGTTCCCAGATTTGCATACATTGATTCACAAGACCAAGACCTTTCAAAGTTTAGCCTGCCAACCCCAAATCAGGCATTTGTTAATAATTGGTGAATGATTAACTTGTATTTGTTAACACTTCTGATTCATTGATACTTAACAATTTGAATAAGCAATAATTTCCCATGGTTCAATAGTTAAAAGTTATAGAGGCATGTAGTGGTTGGTTTTCCTCTTTCTCAGGTTTCCCATTTGCCCACTCCCCATCCTCAGTTGTTGTTTAGTTGCTAAGTCGTGTCCAACTCTGCAAACCCATGGACTATAGTCTGCCAGGCTCCTCTGTCCATGGGATTTCCCAGGCAAGAACACTGGAGTGGGTTGCCGTTTCCTTCTCCAGGGGATCTTGTCATCCTATGGACTGAATCTGTGTCTCCTGCTTGGCAGGCGGGGTCTTTACCACTGAAGCCACCTGGGAAGACACCCATCCTCAGTACCTGGTTGTAATAAGCTTTGCAATTTATAAATCATTAACATTAAAATAATCAAATTTTAATCACCCGAATCTGAATTATTTGCCCATTTCAAGAGAGAGTAGGCTTTTCATTTGTTTTTGATTTGCTATAGTATTTGATATTTTTATTCATTTCCTTCTTTTTAAAAAGATCCCTATTCATTTCCATCAAAAGGAAACAAAGACCCTAGAATTGGCACAGAAATATGTATGATTAGAAATTCAGTTTACATTCTCCATTACCTATTTTGATTTAAGGATTTATATTATTATACCTCTTTTCATTACATAATTATCAAAGCTGGTTAAGGCATCATTGTACCTTCAGCATCCCACCTTGCAACCATAGGATTCTCAAAGAAGATTACATTCTCGTGGACTTCAAGCGTGACCTCTATGGGTGGAAAAACGTTTTCTGCTTCAGGGTCTTCTGTAGTTTCTGGAGGATATGTATATTTCTGTAATCCCTCTTTGAGTATCTTTTAAAAATGACCAAGATAATACTAAGTTAGAAGCTGACTGTAACAGTTTATGATGCAGAGTTATGCAGAGTAAGCCAAATATGTTAAATAAACACCACAGTTTGGTCACATTTCACTATAGACTGACTAACAAAATATCACAACAAAATTAAAGATAATGATTGAGGGAAAAAAATCACTACATTTGAATGTAATTCAGAACCCTCCTATAGGCCAGATTCTAGGCTGGCTGGGACTTAACTATTCATTTTATTTCTCCAATAATTCTATGAGATATGTATGGAACAGAGAAGATAACTGGGACTTAGAAAAATCAATTAATGTGCCAAAGATTACAAAATGACTTCAAGAAGGCACCAGAAGCCAAACGTATTGGATTGGCCAAAAAGTTCATTTGGGTTTTCCCCTAACATCTTAATAGAAAGATCTGAACAACAAAATCTTATAGAAAGATTTTGACCAACCCAGTAGATCTATAGGACCCCAAATCCCATGTTCCAGTAACTTGGTTAGGGTGTGTGGGTGAAGACAGAAAGAATAAGCAACCTTTTAAGAAGTGTGGAAATAAATGAATGAAATTAAAAATCATAATATTGCATACCTTAAACTTATGCAGTGTTATATATCAATTACATCTTAATAAAGCAGGGGGGTAGTGAGGGGGAGAAAGTGAATTAAGCCAAGAGCAAGCAGATGTCTGTGGGATCAAGAAGATTTGTCTATTATCAGAATTTAGCAGAGATGGATCTAGGAAAGGGAAGAAGATTACAAATGTTACAAAACAGAGGAAAAAACTAGACGGAGAAAATTTCTAGAGGAATTGTGAGATTATTTAAAAGGGACTTGGAAAATAAGGAAGGTCTCTTCGTTACAGGAGAGAAAAATAAGTGTGATGGAGAATATTCTGGGCTCAAATAGAGGACCTAGAGTACTATCAGGATGCCAGGACAAAATTCAGGAACACCAGATCTTTGCATGCACCCTTGAAATTCCCATTTCAGGCTTAGACCTTCCTATGGATAAAGAGTTTTGAAAGCCAACCTCCACCAAAGGGTGTCTTTCTGGGCTTCACTCTGCCCTTCAGGTATTTCTGAGGTAGGGAAGGCTGATTCAAATAGATTCTTCAAAGTGGCTGCATGCTAACTTGCTTCAGTCATGTCCGACTCTTTGCAACCCTATGGACTGTAGCCCACCAGGCTCCTCTGTCCATGGGATATCCCAGGCAAGGATACTGGAGTGGGTTGACATGCCCTTTTCCAGGGAATCTTCCTGACCCAGGGATCGAACCCATGTCTCCTGAGTTTCCTGCATTGATGGCGAATTCTTTACTGCTGAGCCCCTGGGGAAGCCACTCAGAGGCGTTACAAACCAAATTATCTCTCCAGGGTCAACCTAATAACTGCATTCTCAGTTATGAGAAGGGGAAAGGAACAGCAATATTATCCCTAAGAGGGTAAAAATTAGTCTAGCGGGGTCATGAAAAAATTGTACTCTTTTAGGTATAAAACATAAGTATACATACAGCACAATGTAGATATACAGTATACATGTGGTATTAATATTTTATGGGGGACAGTTAGGAAAAAAGTCTACAAAGGCTCTTTGTAAACACTACACTAATTCAAGAATGCTTGTGCATAAAGAAGTTACGGCTTCTTCCAGGCTCTCTGTCCACAGTGTTCTCCAGGCAAGAACACTGGAGTGGGTAGCCACTCCTCTCTCCAGGGGATTTTCCCGACTCAGAGACTGAACCCAGGTCTCCTGCACTGCAAGCAGATTCTTTACCGTAACGGGGTATTATCTGGGGTGTTGGCCACTAAAAGTTAAGTCAGCACTAGTGCAAATGTTACTACCTACTGAACCAAGAGTGAGAACTCCCTGACAAGCGATTGACAGCAGCTGCCATCAGTATCCTTGCTACTCAACGTGCGCTATCTGTGCGTCAGCACCACTGGCATTGCCCCCATTAGTGCTTTTCAAGCTTTCACGTGCAGTTGCTATGCAGATTCGGTGGACCTGAGTTAAAGTCCCAAATGATGTGCTTCTAACAAGTTCTCAGGTGATACAGATGCTGCAGGTTCCTGGACCACACTTGTATATCAAGAATACAGACCAGTGGTTCTCAAACTTTGGGGTGTATCTTGCTAAAACACAGACTGCTGAGCCTTACCTCCAAACTTTCTGATTCAGTAGGACTGAGGTGGGGGCAATGGATTTGCATTTCTAGCAAATTCTCAGATGATACCAAATGATGCTGATGCTTCCGGTCGAGGGACCACATGCTGGGAACCACTGATTTAGACCAGAATCCACAAACTATGGTCCCTGGAAAATCCAGCCCCCATCAGTTTTTGTAAAGTAAGTTTAACTGGAACACAGCCATGTCCATTCATTCACCAATGGCTATTTTAATGTTACTGTGCCAAAGTTGAGGAGTTGCAACAGAGCTGGTATGGCTCACAAAGCTGGAAATATTTACCACCTGGCCCTTTACAGAAAAAATTTGATGACTCTTGAAAATGACTGTCAATATTAAGGCCAAATTGGCATAATATAAACAGTGTTACAGGTTTACAATTAAGTTAACATGTATGAATTCTAGTTTTAAAATCCATTATTATTTCAGATTCCTCTCCTTTAGTATCTGATTTTGATTCATAAATTCAAGACAGCTTAAAATTACATTTTCCGCATTGTGCTTGTTTAATAGGGTTAAATCATTTTAGGGTTAAATAGATGTTAAATCATTTCAGATAAAGTTAAAGCATGAGAAATTATTTTATCCATAAATTTTGATTCAAGAATCAACCTACTTCCACAATCATCCAGCCCTTCATTGGCTTACACTGTGGAGGAAGCTCCAAAATATCCAAGTGGTACACTCCACCCAGGGTTGTGAACTGGCATAAATCAACCTCATTTTCTTCAAGGAAATTGGGCTTTTCACAAGCATTCTCTAACAGCAACTCTTGTGCTGAAATTAATCAGATTGATTGAGTTTCTAAATAGATCACAACATTTCTATATTTTCTTAGTAGGGAAATGAAAGCATTCTAATACTGGTAAAGAACATTTTTATTTAGCAACTACACATTTTCAGAATGTGGTTAATTCAAAATCATTCACTTGAAAGTGGGAACAGGCATGCATAATGTTAGGGTGCAGGGGAGGGTTCCATTTATATTTTTCATAGGTAAATTATCTCATAAGGGTTACAGAAAAGTTATAACGACATAAACCTAGTTGACTGTTGACACGAAAGTGTGTTGGAAAAAGTGAAGTGGACAAGAAGTCTGTTATAAAGACTATGCTAAGGACTGTATAAGAAATACATTCCTAAGGAGTTTCTGGGAAAGAAGCAAAATGATAAAGTTAATGAAAAAGATTACATAAATCTCAAACTAGAAGTTCTGCAAATTAGACATCACTATCATCTTGACATTTAAAAACTGTATCCAATTGTTATTTGCGAGGACAAGACTAAATACAAAAGTGTGAAGAAATTTCTAACTTCATGTGTGTGCTTATGAATGTTCAAGGCAACACTGCTTGTAATAATTTAAAAAAATTAGAAATAACCTTATTTAAGTCCTTACTAATAGATGATAATGTCCCATAGCATTACATAGATGCTTTAAAAAGTAAGGTTACCAATGGGTTTTGACTCAGAATAATGTTGAATATTATTCATTTAAGTAGAATATGTATTGCGTTTTATGTGTGTATGTACAATAACAAATATTGTTAGGTGAAAAAAAAGTAACTTTCAACAAGAATATTCATATAATATGACCCGATGGTTTTATTTAAAATCAAAAAGAGAGAGACAGAGTACAACAAATTCAAAAGAATTGTTAACACTGGTTATCTCAGTAGAAAGATGAGGAAGAATTTTCACTATAAATATACTTCTGCAACATCTGAGTTTATTTTCTAATATTCTTGCGTTTCTTTTGTAAGCAGAAAGTCCCAGTCAAGTTAAATTCTAAAAATGTGACTTAGAAGAATACCTGCTAAAACTGTTTCACTTAGTAATTTCATCTCCATTTCATATTTTTTGGTTTCAGGTTCTTCCTGGACAGGCCACTACAGAGAACACAAGGACAGATGGGGGTGATTGTCAGTGTCTGCCACAGCCCAGATTCACCCTCTTCCTATTCTAGTTCCCACTAGGTTTCTGCTACCTTAATTCCAGGACCCCAAATGGACACTTGCTCTGGTCTGACACCGGACTCAAAAATAATACTTTAAAAATTGATATAAATGAGAGCATATCTCCACAAAACCTCACAAGGCCAGGAGCTAGTCGTTCAGATTCTGTGGAAAACCCCAAGCACAAAACAGAGGGACTAGGAAGCCATGCAAGCTATACAAATATTATTTATATTGGCATTTTGGTTTTAGCCAAGTTTTTGGTTTTGCTTGATTTTGGCAATCAACTCTCTGAGTAATTCCAAAGCCTGTTTTTGGGTAAGCCTCTCAAGAAAATGAAAGAAGCCATGCCCTAAGTAATGTAGAAGATATTATTATATCCTGCAATAGCAAAACAGAATACTACTGTACAAAAAGAGGACAGGAGAGTTTAAACATGCCATGTGGCACAGTGGTAAAGAATTTGCCAGCCAATGCAGGAGATGAGGGTGTTTGATCCCTGGGTCAGGACGACCCCCTGGAGTAAGAAATGGCAACCCACTCCAATATTCCTGCTGGAAAATTCCATGCACAGAGGATCCTGGCAGGCTACAGTCCATGGGGTCGCAAAGAATCAGACATGACTGAGTGACTGAGCTCACACGCACGCCATTAACTTACCTTTGTGAACTTAAGCAAGTCATTTAAGCACTGCGAGTCACAAAGCCCTGATCTAACAACTGGTTTGGTATGCATCTGCTCACTAGACATACAATAGCTCTTGTAAACAATCCCAAGCTATTATCTTCATTTTACAAAAAGGGAACAGAAGCTTATGGAGATAACTGGTGTAAGGGTCCAATAAAATAATAAAAGTAAAGAATATTGTACACTGTAAACCACTAGATAAATGCAGTGCTACTATAAAACTTTAGCGTGTGTGTGCTAATATTTGCAAATAGGAAGGATTATATCCAGAAAAATTCATTTGCCCTCAAACGCCACCTGTCCTTTTGTACAGCAATAGAAGAACCTTATACCAGAATCCTAGTCAGAAGCTTAACATCAGTGAATTCCACCATGCTGCTCATCCTCATCCACCGTACAAAGCAAGTCCTTCCCAGTAGATGATCTTTTTTCTTACTCTCATCACTGTATTTTTTTGTATCTTCCTCTTGACCAGTTTTAATAAGATGCATTCTCTGCCAAGCTTTTCATCAAGCCTCTGACACTTCTCACTTACTAACTCATTCATTCAATGGAGCTTTACTGAGTGCCTGAATTGTACGGGCATCACTAGATACTAGGAGTAAAAAGAAAGAGAAAGCCAAGGTCCTTGCTGAAGGAGCTGCCAGTGTGTTAGGGAAGCAGGTCAACAGAGTGGGTGCTATAGTGCAGGAAGGGGTCCACAAGAGAACCGCAGAGGAAGAGTGGTTAATTCTGCGGGAAAACAGTCTGTGGTGGTCAAGTATGAACTAAATCTTGAAAGATAATTAGGTCTTCTCAAAAACAGGGGGAGAGAATTCCAGGTGTGAGTGAAGGCGGAAAGGTATGGAGCAAAACAGAGGGTTCCAAACACCCCCAAGTGGTCAGGTACGGTTGGAATGAGACAGGCTAGGAGGGTAAAGATTTCAAGCTGGAGAGAGGCAAGGTCCAACTTGTGGAGAGCATTGGATGCCGCTCTAAAGATTAGATTTTCTTCTACGGGTAGAAGAGAACCCCCGAAAGACTTACTAGGAAAGTAACACGAAGAAATGCATTTGGAAAGGGGTTTTTTTTTTTTTTTTTGGTGGCCAGATGATGACGTATCGCTTAGTAAAGAGTAGGGAATCCAGGGACTTTCTTGTTGGTCCAGTGGCTGAGAGTCTGTCTTGCATTGCAGGGGACACGGGTTTGATCCCTGGTCAGGGAACTAGGGTCTCATATGATGCAGAGAAACTAAGCCCATATGCTGCGGCTACTGAGACCATGCGCTCTGGAGCCCGTGCCCCAGCTAGACGGGCCGAGCACCGCAACAGAGGATCCCACGTGACGCAACTAAGACCTGATACGGCTAAATAAGTAAATAAAACAAAACAAATAAAGAACTATTCAGAATAGGAAGTCCAAGGTAAGAAGATCAGGGCACAAGTCAAGATAGATGCAATCAGGGTCATTAGAAGGAGCTTAGATGAGAGATGATGAGGAAGTAAGTCAACATAGCTTGGATGGAGAATGGATATAGAAGACTGATTTGCAAGTGCTTGGCTTAGGTAATAAGCTAGATGGTGGTAACAATTATTAAGAAAAGAAGAATTGGTTTCGGGGGAAAAAGTAGTAAATCTGATTGTGGATATGTTGAATTCGAGATGCCCGTGGGACATCTAAGTGGCCTTTGATATTCTCTACCATTAAAAAGCCAGCTGCATTTCTTTCTTACAGGAAGGATTTTCTCTGACAACAGTATCAAAAGATAACAAACCAACAAGGGAGTCAAGCTTTCCAATTCACAGTTTCAAACATTTGAGAATTCTTCAGCATGTAGATCAGAATGGTTTTCTACCTTGCAGGGAGACCAAAGAATTTAGGCCTTCTCAACAGAAATTTGATAACTGCAGTACTTCAGTATGCAGCAAGAGGAATTTATCTGCCTCTCCATTATCACATAATAGAATAATCTTGTATTTAGCTCAAAATATTGCCCTATAATTCACAATTTTTATAATTTTATGTATTCTTTAGCTTAATTGACTCTTTTTTGAAGCTAGACTTCTAGAGAATGGAAGCAATGGGTCAATTTACACTCTGGTGCAAGCTCCTGAATCTTGATAACTCTTCTAGAGTGTTTTCCTGTCATCACAGCTAGAACATACTCCTGCACAAAAAGTAAACTCCAAACCACATTTATTGATCCTATAATCCTTCAGCGTTTTACACATTCTAAAGCTCCTTCTGTTTCTTGGCAATGAAGCTGGAAAAAATGCTTCTTTCTTCATGTTATCATCATGTTTATATCTGTTAAAGAAAAGTATTCTTTCAACCTGTTTCAGAAAATTTTCCACATACTTTTTTCTTATAGCTAAATTTTAATACTTAGTGTTTTGTCAAGTCTCAACAATTACCAAAGTGGAGTTTTTCTTTGAATCACACTAAATTGATAATAAATCTATTTTTAAAATAACATTTTAAAAACTGCGTGGAAATGTGGACAGAATATGAAGCAGAGAAGGTAAAGTCTAACTAACATATTGGTTCAACTGGTTTATGAATTGGCTTCTAACATGGAAGAACTTCATAGAACACTAGCAAAGTATTTTTCATTGCAACTTGATTATTGTGCAGTTACGGTAATGTGGAAATTATTTTAATATGTATGTAAATTGAATGTGATATAGAAACATAACTTGGATCATGAATAAGATCATGGAAGTTGACTAGAAATTCCAGAAATAGATCTCAGGAGCCACTTGGGAATGTAGCAGATGGCATTCCAGATCAATAGGAAAAACCTAGGTTTATATGGTAAGTGTTTTGAGAGAGCCCACTAAGATTTGAAATAAAATAAACTTAGATTCTCCCCTAATTTACACATTTAGAAAAGACAGAGGAACCAGAGATCAAACTGCCAACATCTGTTGGATCATAGAAAAAGCAAGAGAATTCCAGAAAAAAAACATCTACTGCTGCTTTATTGATTATGCCAAAGCCTTTGACTGTGTAGATCACAACAAACTGTGGAAAATTCTTTAAGAGATGGGAATACCAGACCACCTTATCTGTCTCCTGAGAAATCTGTAGGCAGGTCAAGAAGCAAGTTAGAACTGGACATGGAACAACAGACTGGTTCTAAACTGGGAAAGGAGTACATCAAGGCTGTATATTGTCACCCTGGCTAATTTAACTTATATGCAGAGTACATCATGCAAAATGTTGGACTGGATGAAGCACGAGCCGGAATCAAGATTGCCGGGAGAAATATCAATAACCTCAGATACACAGATGACACCACCATTATGGCAGAAAGTGAAGAGGAACTGAAGAGCTTATTGATGAAAGTGAAAGAGGAGAGTGAAAAAGCTGGCTTAAAACTAAAAAAAAAGCAAAAAAACCAAAAAACTAAGATCATGACATCTGGTCCCATCTGCTACTGCTGCTAAGTCGCTTCAGTCGTGTCCAACTCTGTGAGACCCCAGAGACAGCCCACCAAGCTCCCCCGTCCCTAGGATTCTCCAGGCAAGAACTCTGGAGTGGGGTGCCATTTCCTTTTCCATCTGGTCCCATCACTCCATGGCAAATAGATGGGGAAACAATGGAAACAGTGAGAGACTTTATTTTGGGGGGCTCCAAAATCACTGCAGATGGTGACTGCAGCCATGAAATTAAAAGATACTTACTCCTTGGAAGAAAAGCTATGAGCAACCTAGACAGCATATGAAAAAGCAGAGACATTACTTTGCCAACAAAGGTCCATCCAGTCAAAGCTGTGGTTTTTCCAGTAGTCATGTAGGGATGTGAGAGTTGGACTATAAAGAAAGCTGAGCACCGAAGAGCTGATGCTTTTGAACTGTGGTGGTGGAGAAGACTCTTGAGAGTCCCTTGGACTGCAAGGAGATCAAACCAGGCAATCTTAAAAGAAATCAACCCTGAATATTCATTGGAAGGACTGGTGTTGAAGCTGAAACTCCAATACTTTGGCCACCTGATGCAAAGAACTGACTCACTGGAAAAGACCCTGATGCTGGGAAAGATTGAAAGCAGGAGGAGAAGGGGACGACACAGGATAAGATGGTTGGATGGCATCACCAGCTCTCTGGACATGAGTTTGAGCAGGCTCTGGAGTTGATGATGGACAGGGAAGCCTGATGTGCTACAGCCTGTGGGGTCACAAAGAGTCGGACACAACTGAGTAACTGAACTGAACTGAACCACTTTATACTAAGTTCCAGATAGATAAAAGACCTAAATGTGAAAAGATAACTAAACCAATAAAAAGCCAGAAAAATATGAAAATATATGAAGAGAACAAAGATTTGATAACAACAATTATCAGAGAAAGAAATCTTGATATTGTTGCTGTTGTCCACTGTTACTTTGGCCACCTGATGCAAAGAACTGACTCACTGGAAAAGACCCTGATGCTGGGAAAGATTGAAAGCAGGAGGAGAAGGGGACGACACAGGATAAGATGGTTGGATGGCATCACCAGCTCTCTGGACATGAGTTTGAGCAGGCTCTGGAGTTGATGATGGACAGGGAAGCCTGATGTGCTACAGCCTGTGGGGTCACAAAGAGTCGGACACAACTGAGTAACTGAACTGAACTGAACCACTTTATACTAAGTTCCAGATAGATAAAAGACCTAAATGTGAAAAGATAACTAAACCAATAAAAAGCCAGAAAAATATGAAAATATATGAAGAGAACAAAGATTTGATAACAACAATTATCAGAGAAAGAAATCTTGATATTGTTGCTGTTGTCCACTGAGTGGTGATGCCATCCAGCCATCTCATCCTCTGTTGTCCCCTTCTCCTCCTGCCTTCAGTCTTTCCCAGCATCAGGGTCTTTTCTTATGAGTTGGCTCTTCATATCATTTGGCCAAAGTATTGGAGCTTCAGCTTCAGCATCAGTCCTTTCAATGAATATTCAGGGTTGATTTCCTTTAGGATCAACTATTTTCATCTTCTTACTGTCCAAGGGACTCTCAAGAGTCTTCTTCAATACCACAGTTCAAAAGCTTGTGATACTGGACGTCTGCGAAATGTCAGTACTGGATACCATATATGTTTGATAGAATGTCTTTAATTTTATTTCCCATCAAAAGAAAATCTATACAAAATAAATTCAATTTTTTCATCAAAACGTAATTTACAGTTTCAGAATGAAGTGTTGGAACTGACTCTTAGTAAAGAATTGAAGATGAACTTTGAAAATACAATACCATATGGTTCATTTTGGATAAAGGGTAAGAATGGTTATCCTGAGTGTGCTGAAGTCTCATTCACTCCTGTGGCTTTAATACCACCTATAAGCTCGTGGTTCCCAAACCCATGCTAGAGATGCTCTTCAGGCCACATACACGTAGTTGCTCAGCCCTGGAAGTCTCCACACACACATATGATGGGAAGAATTTTTTCCTTAGAACCCCAGGTTCCCATTTGCCTGCTTGATATTTCCACTTGTGTGTCCTACACTTACCATGCCCCTCCAAAAATCCTCTGGTTTCACTGTCACTCTCAATCAACTCAGCCCATTCCTGTCCACCTCAGGAAACTGTTTAGTTTCCCCAAATTAAAATTCAGCAGGATTGTTTATTTTACCTCCAACATATTCCCAAACATATCCACCTTTCCACGTCTCACTACCATCTTTGTTCAACCTACCACAACTTCTCACGCTTCTCGTACTCCTGAACTTGGTACCATGTTTCCAGGGCTTTCCAGATGGCGCAGTTGGTGAGCGAATGTTTGTCACTCAGTCGTGTCCAACTCTTTGTGACCCCATGGACTATAGCCTGCCAAGACCACCAAGGCTCCCCTGTCCATGGAATTTTCCAGGCAAGAATACTTGAGTGGGTTGCCATTTCCTTCGCCAGGGGGTCTTCCCAACCCAGGGACTGAACCTGTATCTCTTGAGTCTCCTGCACTGGCGGGTTCTTTACCAACTGCCAGCCTTCCTTGGTGACTCAGATGGAAAAGAATCTGCCTGCTAGGCAGGAGACCCTACAGTCCTTGGTGTCGCAAAGAGTCGGACAGGACTGAGACTGTACACACACGCCTCATGCTTCCACTTTAGTGAAAGAAAGTGAAGTCGCTCAGTCGTGTCTGACTCTTTGTGACCCCATGGACAGTAGCCTGCACCAGGCTCCTCCATCCATGGGATTTTCTAGGCAAGAGTACTGCAGTGGGTTGCCATTTCCTTCTCCAGGGAATCTTCCCAACCCAGGGATTGAACCCAGGTCTCCCGTATTGTAGACAGATGCTTTACCATCTGAGCCACCTTCCACTCAAGGCCCTCACAATTTGTTCTCTGCACAGTGGTCAGAGTAACCTTTCTATGTCATGAACTACGCCACTCTCCTACTTAAATAGCTCTCTAATGGCATCTTATTGAATCTACAGTAAATCTTAACTTCTCCCTCTTGCCTGCAAAGCCCTGCTTCACCTGGCTTCTGCTTTCCTCTCTGACACCATCACATACCACTTTCTTTCTTGTCCACTCTACATCAGTCCGCTGGCCTTCATCCTGGTCCTCACTTCTGTCATTATAGAGCTGATTCCCTTTGGTCATTTGGGTCTCAGCTTAAATAAGAACTAATCACACAAGCCATCTGTAACTATCCAACCTAGCTACTACCAGTCACTCCTACCATACCATCCTGTTTAATTCTGCATATGGCACTTATTAATATCAGCTATCTCCAGCTTTTTATGAACTGTTGGTTTCCTGACTTGCAAGTTATTAATTATGAGGGTAGGAATCTCATTTGTCCTTCACCACTGTGCCCTGAAGGCCAGATAGTGCCAACACATATAAGTAGGCATTCAAAAAAATATTTGCTGAGTGAGTAAAGAAATAAGAACAAGGTCCAAGGTATGACCAGGTAAATGGGTGGGCCAAGTAAATTTGTGGGAGGCTGAAGGTTGTTGAATGTTAAAAGTTAGGTTTTTTCACGTGGGCTATTCTTGTAGACTCTAAATCTATCCATGATGATGCCAAGAAGTCCTCAAATCTCTAAGGCTATTTCTCCACACTTTTTCCTCTGAGCAGAATAATTTCCTTTCCATCTAAACTCCTCCATACCTATCAAGAGATTTAGCTCAAATGCTATCTCATCAGAGAAGACTTCCAATCTGTTCAATTCTGTTTTTTTGTTTTTTGGATTCATTTCTCTCTCTTAACTCCTATGCCTAATCGCTCTCATTACATATATCAGAATATATGGTAACTATTACACTTCTCCTCCTCAATCAAATTTCATACAGAAGATAATTAGTAACTTTTATGTTTCATATGTTTTACATATCATACATACTCATGTTTATATTAAATATATGTGTGTGTGCTCAGTCACTTGGTCATCTCCAACTTTGTGCGGCCCCATGAACTGCCAGGCAGACAGGCTCCTCTGTCCATGGAATTATCCAGGCAAGAAAACTGGAGTGGGTTGCCATTCCCTTCTCCAGGGGATCTTCGCAACACAGAGATCGAACCTGGGTCTCTTGCATCTCCTGCACCAGCAGGCGGATTCTTTACCACCAGCGCCACCTGGGAAGCCCATATTAGATATATACAATAGATATATACTCACATTTATGTTAAATCTGTTTACAGTATCTTAAAGACAAAGGCTATTCTTCGAAAAATAATTTTATTTTATCCATTTATTGTTTGGTTGCATTTGGTCTTCACTGTTGCATGAGAGGGCTACTCTCTAGCGTGCGGGGCCTTAGCTACCCTGCGGTATGTGGACTCTTCCCACACCAGGGATCAAATCCATGTCCCCTGCATTGGAAAGCGGATTCTTAACCACTGGACCACTAGGGAAGTCCAAAGGCTATTCTTAACTTGAACTTTAAAAATTTCAAAGGTTCATATATTATTGTGCATGTCCCTTAGATCACCAAAATATTTCTGAAGATAATTATTATTTTTACTTAAAAAGCAATATTTCTCATATTGTGCTACACTTACAGTCCCTGGTGGCTCAGACAGTAAAGCATCTGCCTGCAATGCGGGAGACCCCGGTTCGATTCCTGGGTCGGGAAGATCCCCTCTGAGAAGGAAATGGCAATCCACTCCAGCACTCTTGCCTGGAAAATCCCACGGACGGAGGAGCCTGATAGGCTACAGTCCATCGGGTCGCAAAAAGTCGGACACGACTGAGTGACTTCATTTTCACTTTGAATAGGGCTATTCTCAAATTTTTCTAAGATATCTTCATTAAGAAGACAGCATTAGCCAATACTGACAATATTATTGTATTAGTATTACTGCTGCTGCTACTGCTAAGTCGCCTCAATCGTGTCCGACTCTGTGCGACCCCATAGACGGCAGCCCACGAGGCTCCCCCGTCCCTGGGATTCTCCAGACAAGAACACTGGAGTGGGTTGCCATTTCCTTCTCCAGTGCATGAAAGTGAAAAGTGAAAGTGAAGACGCTCAGTAGTATCCGACTCTTAGCGACCCCATGGACTGCAGCCCACCAGGCTCCTCCCTCCATGGGATTTTCCAGGCGAGAGTACTGGAGTGGGTTACCATTGCCTTACTACATATGTAAATAAACTGAAATGTGGTATTCAGAGCCCTCTAGTGGCATAATTCTTAATAGACCCATTGAAAAGGAAGACATAATTTGGACCATCGTCTAAATCTAAGAGATTTAATTTTTTAAATTAACAAAGTACTAAATACTTGGTATTTATAATCATATCATGTATCAAGCACAATTCAGGTATTTGGGGCCATAAATCCCTACATCACTGTACTAAAATTTGCCTTGCAATTGCCCTCCTGCTGCTGCTGCTAAGTCACTTCAGTCGTGTCCGACTCTGTGTGACCCCAGAGACGGCAGCCCACCAGGCTCCCCCGTCCCTGGGATTCTCCAGGCAAGAACACTGGAGTGGGTTGCCATTTCCTTCTCCAATGCATGAAAGAGAAAAGTGAAAGTGAAGTCGCTCAGTCTGTCCGACTGTTAGCGACCCCATGGACTGCAGCCCAGCAGGCTA
>SJYX01019790.1:263071-291926 GCA_006410675.1 Oreotragus oreotragus | reverse complement strand
GCAGGCTACTCCGTCCATTGGATTTTCCAGGCAAGAGTATTGGGGTGGGGTGCCAAATCGGCCTCCAAATTTGTTAAAAAGATATAGCATTTACTTATTAGCATTGCTTTATTAAAGAGAAATGTAGTAGTACATTAAAATATGCAAACCTAAAATTATAAAAATAAGCAACTAATCCTAAAGAAAAAGCTTTAAATATAGAGAATTCTCTTCCTCTAAAGCCAAACACAGTAAGTCTGCCTACTGATCTTACAGTTCAGTTCAGTCGCTTAGTCATGTCCGACTCTTTGCGACCCCATGAATCGCAGCATGCCAGGCCTCCCTGTCCATCACTAACTCCTGGAGTTCACTCAAACTCATGTCCATTGAGTCGGTGATGCCATCCAGCCATCTAATCCTCGGTTGTCCCCTTCTCCTCCTGTCCCCAATCCCTCTCAGCATCAGAGTCTTTTCCAGTGAGTCAACTCTTCGCATGAGGTGGCCAAAGTACTGGAGTTTCAGCTTTAGCATCATTCCTTCCAAAGAACACCCAGGGCTGATCTCCTTTAGAATGGACTGATTGGATCTCCTTGCAGTCCAAGGGACTCTCAAGAGTCTTCTCCGACGCCACAGTTCAAAACCATCAATTCTTTGGTGCTCAGCTTTCTTCACAGACCAATTCTCACATCCA
Organism: Oreotragus oreotragus; assembly: GCA_006410675.1. Taxonomy (NCBI): domain Eukaryota; kingdom Metazoa; phylum Chordata; class Mammalia; order Artiodactyla; family Bovidae; genus Oreotragus; species Oreotragus oreotragus. The sequence continues at coordinate 291,256 of SJYX01019790.1, read as the reverse complement.
TACATGACCACTGGAAAAACCATAGCCTTGACTAAATGGACCTTTGTTGGCAAAGTAATATCTCTGCTTTTCAATATGCTATCTAGGTTGGTCATAACTTTCCTTCCAAGGAGTAAGCGTCTTTTAATTTCATGGCTGCAGTCACCATCTGCAGTGATTTTGGAGCCCCAAAAAATAGTCTGACACTGTTTCCACTGTTTGCCCATCTATTTGCCATGAAGTGATGGGACCGGATGCCATGATCTTCGTTTTCTGAATGCTGAACTTGAAGCCAATTTTTTCACTCTCCTTGTTAACTTCCATCAAGAGGCCTTTGAGCTCCTCTTCACTTTCTGCCATAAGGGTGGTCCCTAATTTACATACATTTACACAAACGCATGCACACATACACAAGCAAGTTGAGGTTTCATGAATTTATATGCCAGCTTTTAAATTTCATAATATATTTTGCCACACCAAGAAAACAGTGCTATGAGTGAATTTAGGGTTAGGATAGTTTCTATGTTGCTGTGAGTATAAAGGAACATGAACCTCACCACCATCCATAAATACTGCTTCACATTCTGAGTTCCAGCTGGATTGCAAGCAGCACATTTCTGAGGCTGCTGTGAAGTTAGAAGTGAAAGTTTCCTGTCACCACATGTACATATACCAGATCACTCCAGGGGTCACAACTGCAGAGGAGAGGGTCCCAAGTATTCCCGGTGACAAGCTTGTAGATTCCCTAAAGTAGCACAAATGGTTCCAGCACAGCCAACTGTAACAGAGTCTTAATCAAGCGCCTCCAAAACAGGGAACAATCTTAAGGTGGGTTCCGGCTGACTTCTTTCATTATGGCAAGTGTTCTTATACAAGTTGTTCACAACAAACCAAGTTAGGGCCTACTTTTAATCACTTCACCATCCATTCGTTCGCTTCCTCCTTCATCCATTCAACAGACATTTAGGAACTTCCCTGGTGGTCCTTCTCATATTCTTCACGGGCCTCTCGAGGCAAGAACACTGAAGTGGTTTGCCACTCCCTTCTCCAGTGGACTGCATTTTCTCAGAACTCTCTACCATGACCTATCTTGGGTGGCCCTGCACAGCATAGCTCATGGATTTGAGCAAACTCTGGGAAGGAGTGAAGGGCAGGGAAACCTAGCATGCTGCAGTCCATAGGGTTGCAAAGAGCCAGACACAACAGAGTGATTGAACAACAACTGGCAGTCCAGTGATTGAGACTTCGCCTCACAATGCAGGGCGTGCAAGTTTGACCCCTGGTCGGACAGCTAAGACTCCACATGATTCAAGGTCAAAAAGCAAAGCATAAAAAATAGAAGCAACATTGTTACAAATTCAATAAAGACTTTAAAACTGGTCCACATTACAACTACACTCATCTCACATGCTAGTAAAGTAATGTTCAAAATTCTCCAAGCCAAGCTTCAGCAATATGTGAACCATGAAATCCAGATGTTCAAGCTGGTTTTATAAAAGGCAGAGGAACCAGAAATCAAATTGCCAACATCAGCTGGATCATCGAAAAAGCAAGAGAGTTCCAGAAAAACATCTATTTCTGCTTTATTGACTATGCCAAAGCCTTTGACTGTATGGATGACAATAGACTGTGGAAAATTCTTAAAGAGATGGGCATACCAGACCACCTGATTTGCTTCTTGAGAAATCTGTTTGCAGGTCAGGAAACAACAGTTAGAACTGCACATGGAACAACAGACTGGTTCCAAATAGGAAAAGGAGCACATCAAGGCTGTATATTGTCACCCTGCTTATTTAACTTATATGCAGAGTACATCATGCAAAATGTTGGACTAGAGGAAGCACAAGCTGGAATCAATATTGCCGAGAGAAATATCAATAACCTCAGATATGCAGATGACATCACCCTTATGGCAGAAAGTGAAGAAGAACTAAAGAGCTTCTTGATGAAAGTGAAAGAAGAGAGTGAAAAAGTTGGCTTAAAGCTCAACATTCAGAAAACTAAGATCATGGCATCCAGTCCCATCACTTCATGGCAAATAGATGGGGAAACAGTGGCTGACTTTATTTTTCTGGGCTCCAAAATCACTGCAGATGGTGATTGCAGCCAAGAAGTTAAAAGACCCTTGTTCCTTGGAAGAAAAACAATGACCAACATAGACAGCATATGAAAAAGCAGAGACATTACTTTGTCAACAAAGGTCTGTCTAGTCAAGGCTATGGTTTTTCCACTAGTCATGTACTGATGTGAGAGTTGGACTAAAAAGAAAGTTGAGTCCCAAAGAATTGATGCTTTTGAACTGTGGTATTGGAGAAGACTCTTGAGAGTCCCTTGGACTACAAGGAGATCCAACCAGTCCATTCTAAAGGAGATCAGTCCTGGGTGTTCATGCTGGAATCAATATTGCCGAGAGAAATATCAATAACCTCAGATATGCAGATGACATCACCCTTATGGCAGAAAGTGAAGAAGAACTAAAGAGCTTCTTGATGAAAGTGAAAGAAGAGAGTGAAAAAGTTGGCTTAAAGCTCAACATTCAGAAAACTAAGATCATGGCATCCAGTCCCATCACTTCATGGCAAATAGATGGGGAAACAGTGGCTGACTTTATTTTTCTGGGCTCCAAAATCACTGCAGATGGTGATTGCAGCCAAGAAGTTAAAAGACCCTTGTTCCTTGGAAGAAAAACAATGACCAACATAGACAGCATATGAAAAAGCAGAGACATTACTTTGTCAACAAAGGTCTGTCTAGTCAAGGCTATGGTTTTTCCACTAGTCATGTACTGATGTGAGAGTTGGACTAAAAAGAAAGTTGAGTCCCAAAGAATTGATGCTTTTGAACTGTGGTATTGGAGAAGACTCTTGAGAGTCCCTTGGACTACAAGGAGATCCAACCAGTCCATTCTAAAGGAGATCAGTCCTGGGTGTTCATTGGAAGGACTGATGTTGAAGCTGAAACTCCAATACTTTGGCCACCTGATGCGAAGAACTGACTCACTGTAAAAGACCCTGATGCTGGGAATGATTAAAGGTGAGGGAGAAGGAGACGACAGAGGATGAGATGGTTGGATGGCATCACCGACTCAATGGACGTGAGTGTGGGTAAACTCTCAAAGTTGGTGATGGACAGCAAGGCCTGGCGTGCTTCGGTCCATGGGGTCGCAAAGAGTCAGACACGACTGAGCAACTGAACTGAAGAAAAGCTTTAAAAAAAATACATTATTGATTCCTATCACGCACTAGGACCTGTGCTTACTGTAAATGTGAAGTGTATCAAGATATTCTTATCCTTAAGATCATAACTTAGTGTTTAAGTTAACAATTCTAACCATTAAACAGAAGGATAGGAGCATAGTAGAAAGACATCTAATTTAGCCTCACAATAAGGGGAGAACCTTGTGGAGGTAAGACTGAAGGTGAAGTGAAATTTATATTTTAAAGCTGAACAAGAAAATGTAAGCATAGCGTATTCCCTGCCTGCACTGGCCCTCCCTATTGTACAATGGGCATATGCATTATGCATTAGCCAGACTTCCTGAAACATGGGCATGCTTACCACAAACATCAGTGTTTTTACCCTTTCTTCTGAGGTCGGTAAGGTAAAGTATTGAAGGTTAGCATTCTTTCCCAACTATGTAAGGGGTCATGGTGCTTTACTGCTCACTTTGTACATACTTACCCAGATTACGTTATCTTTGGTGAACTTTATGTTCAGTGTATAATCTTGATGTACGATCCTTTGCCTCGAAAATGTAGGTGACTATCCCTTGACTTCTAACAAGTGGAACAGTTCTCAGAGCTTCTGAGAGTCTGTCTCCCAAATCATAATGATCAAATTGGCTCAAATAAAATTCTTTTTTTTCTTAACTCAATCATTAACTGAATTTTTATCAACAAATGTAAATCTTAAAAGACAAGTAGATGTTAGGCAAAGTGGATGAGGTTGATGGGAGGAAGGGAATTTCACAAGGACAGAATAGCAAGTGGAGTGTCATAAACAGAGGCTTATCATGAACTTTCCATTTCTAAAACCAAAACAGAAAAGGAAATATTGGGTTGGCCAAAAAAGTTTGTTTGGGTTTTTCCATATGATGTTACTGAAAAATCCAAATGAACTTTTCGGCCAACCCAATATATTGTTTTATTTTTCATTAGGAAAGGAATGTGTGTTCAGTACTTATTTATTGAAAAGTCAAACAATACATAAGTATAAAGAGAACAAAAAATAAACTGATAGTAATACCATCCTAGGGCTTCCCAGGTGATGCAGTGGTAAAGAATCTGCCTCCCAATGCAGGAGATGCAAGAGACATGGTTTCAATCCCTGGGTCAGGAAGATCCCCAGGAGGAAGAAATGGCAATCCATTTCAGTATTCTGGCCTGGAAAATTCCTTGGATAGAGGAGCATGGCGGTCTATAGTCCATGGAGCCGAAAAGAGTCAGATGTAACTGAGCGACTAAGCACGTACATACCACCCCAACTTTCTCATACTCCTTCTCCTCCTGACCCCAAGAGAGCCACTGTTTAGTTAAGCAGGCTGTCAGATTTTGTTCTATGATTTCGCAAATAAGTATTTTTTCCCTGGCTCAGACAGTAAAGAATACACCTGCAGTTGCAGGAGACCTGGGTTCAATCCCTGGGTTAGGGAGATCCCCTGGAGGAGGGCATGGCAACCCACTCCAGTATTCTTACCTGGAGAACCTCTGTGGACAGAGGAGCCTGGTGGGCTACAGTCCATGGGGTTACAAAGTGTTGGACACGACTGAGCAACTAAGCACAGCACAGGACATCGCAAATACACTTTCATTCTTCAAAAAAAATCTTAACAAAGCATCTTAGGTATTTTGCCATATAAAAGTTATAGGTTCTAGTCCAAGATGGCAACGTAGGAGGATCCGGAAGCCATCTCCTCCCACAGACACATTGAATCCACAGCTGCACATGGAAAAATTTTCTCTTAAAAAAAAAAAACAACGAAACACCCAAAAGCTAACTGAGTAACTCCTACACATTGTGCAAGTGGGAAAACGTACATACTGAAGTGGGTAGCCGAGGCTGGGACACAATCTCACCATAAACCCACACCTGTGTAGCAATCCACAATCAGAAGGGAACTCACCAGCAAGGGGTGGAACAGAGAATTTGAATACCACATCAGGCCTCAGCTTTTAGCACCCGCACCTGAGAAACCAGCCCCTCAAATATCTAGCTTTGAAAGCCGACAGGACTTGCTTCCACCAGGACCATAAGCCTACGTGAACCAAGAAGCAGTTATTAAAGAGCCCCCTGCACAGGCTCACCTGCCCCAGGGCCCAGAGCAAAGGGGGCCAGCTGAAAAGCAACCTGACTTTCTGTGGAAAGGGCTTATTTGATGATTTTAAAGTGTAGGTCTGAGGGGCAGGCATGTACTATAACACAAACCTAGGGAACTTATGCAGAGAAGGCAATGGCAACCCAGTCCAGTACGCTTGCCTGGAAAATCCCACGGGCAGAGGAGCCCGGTAGGCGGCAGTCCATGGGGTCGCGAAGAGTCAGACATGACTGAGCGACTTCACTTTCACTTTTCACTTTCAGGCATTGGAGAAGGAAACGGCAGCCCACTCCAGTGTTCTTGCCTGGAGAATCCCAGGGACAGAGGAGCCTGGTGGGCTGCCATCTATGGGGTCGCACAGAGTCAGACACAACTGAAGCAACTTAGCAGCAGCAGCAGCAGCAGCAGCAGCAGCAGGGAACTTATGAATTACACTTCCAAAACAGAGGCCAGTGGGCACCATATCTTTGTGCTTTCCTTTTATTTTGCTCAAAGATTGCCAGTATCTCCCCCAAAGGAGCTTGTATCACCGAGGGGCTAACCCTAGGTCACCTGGTTCTGGTGGCTGGTGGGGCTCACATGCACAGATCCCACTAGATTGAAACAAACAAAAAAATAGTTCTTAGCTGGTAGACTACCACCTCTAGGGCATAGCAGAGAGGACAGGCCCAGAAGCTCGGTGTGAAACAGTCCTAATGGTTTATCAGCTATGATGGTTTATGGCTTAAGGGGCAGGCTTCCAACTGAACACACATCTGACAGCCCACTATAATCCTCCCTAGAGACTTTGGAAGGCAGGCACAATCAGTTTCGAGCACCAGTGTTTGTCAACGGAAGCTTGTTCATGTATATGGAACCCTGGTTTTTACACCTGGTATACAGGTGACTCAGTGGTAAAGAATCAACCTGCCAAACAAGAGATATATGTTCAATTCCTGGGTCGGGAAGATCCCCTGGGGAAGAAAATGGTAACCTACTTCCGTATTTTTGCCTGGAAAACCCCATGGACAGAGGAGCCTAGTGGGCTACCATGGGGTCACAAAGAATTGGGCGTGACTTAGCTACTAACTCACACCATCTCCACCACCCTGGTTTTTATAGCTGCCACCCAGGGAGTGACTTTTGAGTGCTTTGTTCTGGTGGCCAGTAGGGCATGTATTCATTAGCTCAACAGGATGGTAGCAAGGAAAGAAGTAGCTTTTAGCTATGACCTCAAGGCTCAGCTCAGAGGGAGTAGAAAATTCCAAAAGGCCATCTCTCAGTCTACTCCTGAGGACAACTATATGCATATTTGTATATTTGTAAAGTTGTTGCTCGGGAATTCCCTGGTGGTCCAGTAGTTAGGACTCTATACTTTCACTGCTGAGGGCATGGATTCAATTCCCAGTCAGGGAACTGAGATGCTGCAAGCCATGAAGCTCAGCCAAAAACAAAGAAGAAAAGGTTGTTGATTGAAGGTCTGGCTTCAGCCTGGACCTAGGTGCTGACTGAGTTCCTTCCTTTTTGGACACTGATAGCTCTTGGCACACCCTCAGCTACTGGGAGTCACTAAAAATAAAGTAGGTGCTTATACAATCACGAAGAATTGAGAGAAAACCAAAGCAGTGTTGAAGGATAAATTTCATCTCCTACACAAGGCTTCTCCTTCAACACTGGGAGAGACAGCTGTTTTATCCAACCAACACAGAGAGTCAAGGAAAGTGAAGAAACAGAGGAATATATTTCAAACAAAAGAAAAACATAAAACCTCAGAAAAAGACTTTAATGATTTACCTGCCTAAAGACTCAGATGAAAGGTCATAGAGATGCTCACTGAACCTAGGAGAAGAATAAAGGAACATACTGAGAATTTTAACAAAGATAAAATATAAGAAAGTACCAAATAGAAGCCATGGAGCTGAAGAATACAATAACTGAACTTAAAAAATACAATAGAGAGATTCAACAGCATACAAGATAAAGCAGGAGAAAAGGATCAGAGAACCCAGACAAGGCAGTAGAACTCACCCAAGCAAAAAGAAAAAAGAATGAGAAAAAGCAAAGGTGGCTTGAGAGACTGATAGAACAACATCAAGCAGAGCAGTATTTGCATTATAGGGGTCCCAGATGGACAGGAGAGAGAGAAGGGCCAGAAAACTTATTTGAAGACGTAATGGATGAAAACTTCCCAACCTGGGGGATGAAACAGACATCCAGAACCAGGAAGCCCAGAGAGTTCCAAGAAAAGATAAACTTAAAGAAGCTCACACCAAGATATATTATAATTAAAGCACCAAAAGTTAAAGACAGGGAAGAATCTTAAAAGCAGCAGGATAAAACAACTTATTACATACAAAAAGTGAAAACCTGAAAGTGAAGTCGCTCAGTCATGTCTGACTCTTACAAAGGAGCTTCCATAAGACTATAAGCATAGTTTCCAGCAGAAAATCTGTAGGCCAGAAGAGAGTGGAATAACATATTCAAAGAGCTATTAACAAAAGAAAAAAAAAGTATACTCTACCCAGAAACATTTTCATTCAGAAGTGAAGAATAGATGAAGAGTCTTCCAGAAAACCAAAAACTAAAAAAGTTCATTGCCACTAGATCAGCCTTACAAGGAATGTTAAAGGTATTTCTTTAAGCTGAAATGAAAGGGCGTTAGTTAGCAACAGGAAAACATGGAAATATAAATCTCATTGGTAAAGAAAAATATATAGTAAAATTCATAATAATATAAAAATGGTGGGTTAATCATTTATAAAGCTAGTATGAATGTTAAAAGACAAAGTAGTAAAATAAACATAACTGTAATAATTTAGAGATACACAAGATAAAAATATGTAAATTATGACATAAAAAACATAAAATGTAGCAGTGGGGAGTAAAAATGTAGAAATTCAGAATGCATTCAGACTTAAGTTGTTACCAATTTAAAATACATTGCTATAAATAAAAGTTGCTTTATGTAAGTCTCATGGTAACCATAAAGCAAAAATCTACTGTAAATACACAAAAGATAAAAGAATCTAAGCATACCAGTATAGAAAACCATCAAATTGCAAAGAAAGAGAAGAAGAAAGGAAGAAAGGAACAGAGGAATTACAAAATAACCAGAAAACAATTACCATGATGGCAATAAGTATATCCTTATTAATAATTATCTTTAATGTACATAGGATAAATTTTCCAGTCATCACAAGATGTAGAGTGGCTGAATGGATAAAAACACAAGACCCAGCAATGTGCTGCCTATTAGAGACTCACTTTACATATAAAGACATACATTGACTGAAAGTGAAAGGATGAAAAGAAATATTGTATGTTAATAGAAACCAAAAGAAAGCTGGGCAGCTATACTTTTATCAGCAAAAATAGGTTTTAAGACGAAGAGTGTAATAAAAGACAAAGAAGGTCATTACATAATGATAAAGGAGTCAATCTAATAAAATATAGCATTTGTAAATATTTACAAACCCCAACATAAGAGAAACATATATATATATATAAAAGGGAGAAATAGACAGCAATACAATAATATTAATAGTAAGAGCCTTTAATATCCTAATTTTATCAATGGATAGATCATCCAGACAGAAACCAATAAGGAAACATTGGCCTTAAACAACACACTAGACAAGACAGACTTAACAGACATAAACAGAATATCCCACCCAAAAGGATCAGAATACATGTTCTTAAGTATACAAAGAACATTTTCCAGGTTAGATCATTTGTTACATCACAGAATAAATCTTAATAAATTTATGAAGACTGAACTCATATCAAGCATCTCTGATGACAATGGTAGGAAACTAGAAATCAATTACAAGAAAAAAACTAGAAAATTCACAAATATGTGTAGATTAAACAACATTAAACAACTGAACAACCAATGAGTCAAAGAAGTAATTTTTAAAAATATCTTGAGACAAATGAAAATGGAAATACAATACACCAAAACTTATGGGATAAGGTGAAAGCAGTTGTAAGACAGAATTTCACAGCACCAAGGCTATGGTTTTTCCTGTGGTCATGTATGGATGTGAGAGTTGGACTCTGAAGAAGGCTGAGCGCCCAAGAATTGATGCTTTTGAACTGTGGTGTTGGAGAAAACTCTTGAGAGTCCCTTGGACTGCAAGGAGATCCAACCAGTCCATTCTGAAGGAGATCAACCCTGGGACTTCTTTGGAAGGAATGATGCTAAAGCTGAAGCTCCAGTACTTTGGCCACCTTATGAGAAGAGTTGACTCCTTGGAAAAGACTCTGATGCTGGGAGGGATTGGGGGCAGGAGGAGAAGGGGACGACCGAGGATGAGATGGCTGGATGGCATCACGGACTCGATGGACGTGAGTCTGAGTGAACTCTGGGAGATGGTGATGAACAGGGAGGCCTGGCATGCTGTGATTCATGGGGTCGCAAAGAGTTGGACACGACTGAGCGACTGAACTGAACTGAAATGCCTACATCAAGGAAAAAAAAAAGATCTCAGATAAACAACTAACACTAAACCTCAAGAAATTGGAAAAAAAAAGCTCAAAATTAATAGAAAGAAATAACAAAGATAGGAGCAGAAATAAATGAAAGAGACTAAAAGGACAATGAAAAGATCAATAAAACTAAGGTCCTTTTGTTTTGCAAAGATAAACAAAATTGACAAAGCTTTAGGTAGATTTACAAAGAAAAACCCTAAACCTCCCTCCTAACCCTATCTCCTAAACCCTAGCTCATACCTGTACCCTTACCTATACAATAAAACCTGACTTAACCTTAACCAAAAGCCATAAAATCATATATCATATAATCATATATCTGTAGTTATAAACTATAAATATAAACCTAATCATAACCAGAAATTGAAACGAAAACCATAGTATATACATTGTAACAAGAAACTGAAATCAGAGCCATAAACCATACTTTATAACCAGAAACAATATATTATAACCATACCCATAAGCCATCAACCAAAACAATTTACTCTAACCACAACTAAAATATAAACCAAAAGTGATAAACCATGTACCACAATCATAAACTCTAACCTTAACCTAGCCCCAGGTCAGTTCCCATACCACTCTTCAGCCCTAATCTTAGTCCTCTATATCACCAACCCCAATCTAACCAAACCATAGAAAGACATCACAGAAAGAAAACTATATATTAACATTCCTTCTAAACAAAGATGTAAGAATCCTTCACAGGCCTTGCCCTGCCGGCTCCTCACCCTCTGGGAGAACATGGGGCCCTGCTCGCCACCACCAGAGAAAAGCCTGCACAGCAACGAAAACCCAGCACAGCCAAATAAGCCGAGGAGCCCGCGTGGGGAGCCACAGACACGGCCAAGAAAAGAAGGCCCCCTGTGACCTCAGCCTCCAGAAACTCACCTGAGAGGGTGGCTCCTGAGAGAGAGATGGGCCAGAGTGTCCCTCCTGGGACAGGGGACAGTCTGCCTGGAAACACGTCTCTTCTCTGCCCTTGATCCCGGCGGGAGCGACTCAGTCATTAATCAACCAGGCGGATAAGCCTGATGTGGTGACACTCAGGTCCAGCCCGTGCAGCGGCTCTGTGCTGTGGGCCTGCCTCCTAAGGGGTGGGTCCCCCCTCTGCTGGAGCCACCGAGCTGCTCGAGTTCAGAGGGCTCTTCCAGCAGTGAGGACACAGGAGCAAGCGGACGTCTTCGGATGCTTCCTGGGTTCGCCAGGTGATTCAGATACACACCTTGGGCTGAAGACGGCTGGCTTAATTACTAGATATTTCCATCAGGTGGAGGCAGACTCTACTAGTCTGAAAGTTATGGCGGCGAGACAGGCGTGAAGCTGGAACGTGGATGTAGGTTTTTTGGCTAGTGACCTGAGCTGCTGAGTTGTGACAACAGCTAACCCTACCTGCAGCACAGAGGTTCCTCTGGTGTCAGCCAGGACTTGTGAGCCTGTCCCACCTGAAGGTCCACGTCTCTGAGAGTCATCCTTCCTGGAGCAAGAGAGAAGAAATCCAGCTCCACCCACCAGAACTCCAACACAAGCCTCCCTAACCAAGAAACCTTGACAACCCACTGATACAACCCCACCCACAGTGAGGAAACTCCATAGTAAAGAGAACTCCACAAATTCCCAGAATATAGAAAGGCCACCCCAAACGCAGCAATATAACCAAGATGAAGAGACAGAGGAGCACTCAGCAGGTAAAGGAACAGGAGAAATGCCCACCAAACCAAACCAAAGAGGAAGAGATAGGGAATCTACCTGAGAAAGAATTCCAAACATTGATAGTGAAAATGATTCAAAATCTTGAAATAAAAATGGAATCACAGATAAATAGCCTGGAGACAAGGATTGAGAAAATGCAAGAAAGGTTTAACAAGGACCTAGAAGAAATAAAAAAGAGTCAATACATAATGAATAACGCAATAAATGAGCTCAGAAACACTCTGGAGGCAACAAATAGTAGAATAACGGAGGCAGAAGATAGGATTAGTGAAATAGAAGATAGAATGGTAGAAATAAATGAATCAGAGAGGAAAAAAGAAAAACGAATTAAAAGAAATGAGGACAATCTCAGAGACCTCCAGGACAATATGAAACGCTCCAACATTCGAATTATAGGAGTCCCAGAAGAAGAAGACAAAAAGAAAGACCATGAGAAAATCCTTGAGGAGATAATAGTTGAAAACTTCCCTAAAATGGGGAAGGAAATAATCACCCAAGTCCAAGAAACCCAGAGAGTTCCAAATAGGATAAACCCAAGGCGAAACACCCCAAGACACATATTAATCAAATTAACAAAGATCAAACACAAAGAACAACTATTAAAAGCAGCAAGGGAAAAACAACAAATAACACACAAGGGGATTCCCATAAGGATAACAGCTGATCTTTCAATAGAAACTCTTCAGGCCAGGAGGGAATGGCAAGACATACTTAAAGTGTTGAACGAAAATAACCTACAGCCCAGATTACTGTACCCAGCAAGGATCTCTTTCAAATACGAAGGAGAAATCAGAAGCTTTACAGACAAGCAAAAGCTGAGAGAATTCAGCACCACCAAACCAGCTCTCCAACAAATGCTAAAGGATATTCTCTAGACAGGAAACAAAAAGGGTGTATAAACCCGAACCCAAAACAATAAAGTAAATGGCAACGGGATCATACTTCTCAATAATTACCTTAAACGTAAATGGGTTGAATGCCCCAACCAAAAGACAAAGACTGGCTGAATGGATACAAAAACAAGACCCTTGTATATGCTGTCTACAAGAAACCCACCTCAAAACAAGGGACATAAACAGACTGAAAGTGAAAGGCTGGAAAAAGATATATCATGCAAATAGAGACCAAAAGAAAGCAGGAGTGGCAATACTCATAGCTGATAAAATAGACTTTAAAGCAAAGGCTGTGAAAAGAGACAAAGAAGGCCACTACATAATGATCAAAGGATCAATCCAAGAAGAAGATATAACAATTATAAATATATATGCACCCAACATAGGAGCACCGCAATATGTAAGACAAATGCTAACAAGTATGAAAGGGGAAATTGACAATAACACAATAATAGTGGGAGACTTTAATACCCCACTCACACCTATGGACAGATCAACTAACCAGAAAATTAACAAAGAAACGCAAACTTTAAATGATACAATAGACCAGTTAGACCTAATTGATATCTATAGGACATTTCACCCCAAAACAATGAATTTCACCTTTTTCTCAAGTGCTCACGGAACCTTCTCCAGGATAGATCACATCCTGGGACATAAATCTAACCTTGATAAATTCAAAAAAATCGAAATCATTCCAAGCATCTTTTCTGACCATAATGCATTAAGATTAGATCTCAATTACAGGAGAAAAACTATTAAAAATTCCAACATTTGGAGGCTGAACAATACGCTTCTGAATAACCAACAAATCACAGAAGAAATCAAAAAAGAAATCAAAATGTGCATAGAAATGAATGAAAATGAAAACACAACAACCCAAAACCTGTGGGACACTATAAAAGCAGTGCTAAGAGGAAAGTTCATAGCAATACAGGCATACCTCAGGAAACAAGAAAAAAGTCAAATAAATAACCTAACTCTACACCTAAAGCAACTAGAAAAGGAAGAAATGGAGAACCCCAGAGTTAGTAGAAGGAAAGAAATCTTAAAAATTAGGGCAGAAATAAATGCAAAAGAAACAAAAGAGACCATAGCAAAAATCAACAAAGCCAAAAGCTGGTTTTTTGAAAAGATAAATAAAATTGACAAACCATTAGCCAGACTCATCAAGAAACAAAGGGAGAAAAATCAAATCAATAAAATCAGAAATGAAAATGGAGAGATCACAACAGACAACACAGAAATACAAAGAATCATAAGAGACTACTATCAGCAATTATATGCCAATAAATTGGACAACGTGGAAGAAATGGACAAATTCTTAGAAAAATACAACTTTCCAAAACTGAACCAGGAAGAAATAGAAAATCTTAACAGACCCATCACAAGCACGGAAATTGAAACTGTAATCAGAAATCTTCCAGCAAACAAAAGCCCAGGTCCAGACGGCTTCACAGCTGAATTCTACCAAAAATTTCGAGAAGAGCTAACACCTATCCTACTCAAACTCTTCCAGAAAATTGCAGAGGAAGGTAAACTTCCAAACTCATTCTATGAGGCCACCATCACCCTAATACCAAAACCTGACAAAGATGCCACAAAAAAAGAAAACTACAGGCCAATATCACTGATGAACATAGATGCAAAAATCCTCAACAAAATTCTAGCAATCAGAATCCAACAACACATTAAAAAGATCATACACCATGACCAAGTAGGCTTTATCCCAGGAATGCAAGGATTCTTCAATATTCGCAAATCAATCAATGTAATTCACCACATTAACAAATTGAAAAATAAATGCCATATGATTATCTCAATAGATGCAGAGAAGGCCTTTGATAAAATTCAACATCCATTTATGATAAAAACTCTCCAGAAAGCAGGAATAGAAGGAACATACCTCAACATAATAAAAGCTATATATGACAAACCCACAGCAAACATTATCCTCAATGGTGAAAAATTGAAAGCATTTCCCCTAAAGTCAGGAACAAGACAAGGATGTCCACTTTCACCGCTACTATTCAACATAGTTCTGGAAGTTTTGGCCACAGCAATCAGAGCAGAAAAAGAAATAAAAGGAATCCAAATTGGAAAAGAAGAAGTAAAACTCTCACTGTTTGCAGATGACATGATCCTCTACATAGAAAACCCTAAAGACTCCACCAGAAAATTACTAGAGCTAATCAATGAATATAGTAAAGTTGCAGGATATAAAATCAACACACAGAAATCCCTTGCATTCCTATACACTAATAATGAGAAAGTAGAAAACGAAATTAAGGAAACAATTCCATTCACCATTGCAACGAAAAGAATAAAATACTTAGGAATATATCTACCTAAAGAAACTAAAGACTTATATATAGAAAACTATAAAACACTGATGAAAGAAATCAAAGAGGACACTAATAGATGGAGAAATATACCATGTTCATGGATTGGAAGAATCAATATAGTGAAAATGAATATATTACCCAAAGCAATCTACAGATTCAATGCAATCCCTATCAAGCTACCAGCGGTATTTTTCACAGAACTAGAACAAATAATTTCAAGATTTGTATGGAAATACAAAAAACCTCGAATAGCCAAAGCAATTTTGAGAAAGAAGAATGGAACTGGAGGAATCAACTTACCTGACTTCAGGCTCTACTACAAAGCCACAGTCATCAAGACAGTGTGGTACTGGCACAAAGACAGAAATATAGATCAATGGAACAAAATAGAAAGCCCAGAGATAAATCCACACACATATGGACACCTTATCTTTGACAAAGGAGGCAAGAATATACAATGGAGTAAAGACAATCTCTTTAACAAGTGGTGCTGGGAAAACTGGTCAACCACTTGTAAAAGAATGAAACTAGATCACTTTCTAACACCACACACAAAAATAAACTCAAAATGGATTAAAGATCTAAATGTAAGACCAGAAACTATAAAACTCCTAGAGGAGAACATAGGCAAAACACTCTCCGACATAAATCACAGCAGGATCCTCAATGATCCGCCTCCCAGAATACTGGAAATAAAAGCAAATATAAACAAATGGGATCTAATTAAAATTAAAAGCTTCTGCACAACAAAGGAAACTATAAGCAAGGTGAAAAGACAACCCTCTGAATGGGAGAAAATAATAGCAAATGAAGCAACTGACAAACAACTAATCTCAAAAATATACAAGCAACTTATACAGCTCAATTCCAGAAAAATAAACGACCCAATCAAAAAATGGGCCAAAGAACTAAATAGACATTTCTCCAAAGAAGACATACGGATGGCTAACAAACACATGAAAAGATGCTCAACGTCACTCATTATCAGAGAAATGCAAATCAAGACCACAATGAGATACCACTTCACACCAGTCAGAATGGCTGCGATCCAAAAGTCTGCAAGCAATAAATGCTGGAGAGGGTGTGGAGAAAAGGGAACCCTTTTACACTGTTGGTGGGAATGCAAACTAGTACAGCCACTATGGAGAACAGTGTGGAGATTCCTTAAGAAATTGCAAATAGAACTGCCTTATGACCCAGCAATCCCACTGCTGGGCATACACACCGAGGAAACCAGAATAGAAAGAGACACATGTACCCCAATGTTCATTGCAGCACTGTTTATAATAGCCAGGACATGGAAACAACCTAGATGTCCATCAGCGGATGAATGGATAAGAAAGCTGTGGTATATATACACAATGGAGTATTACTCAGCCATTAAAAAGAATACATTTGAATCAGTTCTAATAAGATGGATGAAACTGGAACCAATTATACAGAGTGAAGTAAGCCAGAAAGAAAAACACCAATACAGTATACTGACACATATATATGGAATTTAGAAAGATGGTAATGAGGACCCTGTATGCAAGACAGTAAAAGAGATACAGATGTGTAGAGTGGATTTTTGGACTCTGAGGGATAGGGAGAGGGAGAGGGTGGGATGATTTGGGAGAATAGCATTGAAATATGTATACTATCATGTAAGAAATGAATCGCCAGTCTGTGTTCGATGCAGGATGCAGGATGCTTGGGGCTGGTAAAAAAAAAAAAAATCCTTCACAAAATAATAGCAATATGAAACCAATAGCATATTGCAAGTGTCTCAATACCAGAGACTCCAGGTTGTTAGTATATTCAGCCAAGCAATCTAATAAATTATTAAATGAAATCCAAGCAATGTAACACAAGACAATTATTGCATGATCATATAACTTGATGCAGAAAAAGCTTTAAACAAATACTAGTGTTATTTCATCATATAAGCATTAACAAAAAGTAGGAGGAAAAGGAGATTCATTCAATATGATACAAAACATTAGAGAAAAACACATAGCAAACATTATGCTCAATGCTGAGGACTGAAAGGTTTACCTCTGAATTCAGTACAAGATTAAGATGCTGACTTTTACCATTGTTACAATATTGTACTGAAAGTTCTACCCAGGGCAATGAAGACAGACATAAAAGGCATCCACATATGAAAGGAGAGGTAAAGCCATATCTATTCACAGACAGTGACAGTATCTTATATATATAACTTCCCAAAGAATCAACAAAAAATTACTTGAGCTAGTCAACTAATTCAGAAAAGTTATATTTGTATATACTAGCAATAAATATTCTCAAAAGGAATTTAAGACAATTCCACTTTAAATAATGTCAACACCAGTAAAATACTTAGGAAAAGACTGACTCAATCAAGGTGCAAGACTTCTACACTGAAAATCACAAATCATGTCTGAAAGAAATGAAAAAAAAAAAACCTAAATGATGTGAAGATATCCCATAGTGATGGAAAGACTTAATATTGTTAAGATGGTAATGTTACATACTGCGATCTACAGATTCAGTGTGGTTCCTATTAAAATTCCCACAGGCTTTTGGGGAAAACACAAGTTTATCTTAATATTCATATGAAATTTCAAGGGACTCCAAAGAGCAAAAACAATCTTGGAAGTCAAAGCTGGAGGCTCACTCTTCCCAATTTCACATCTTAGTACAAAGCGATAGTAAATAAAACATTGTGATATTGGCATAGAGATATAGATCAATGGAATTGAATGGAGAGCTAAAAAAATTTTTTGTTATTGTCCAGTCGACACGTGCATATGTAGTCACTAATTTTTGATAAGGGTGGAAAATAATAGATTGGGGAAAGAATGATTATCAACAGATGGTGCTAGGCAACTGACTATGCACACAGGGATGAAACTGAACTCTCGTACAACACACAAAAATTAACTCAAAATAGATAAAAAGCTTAGTCAGTTCTCCATATCTGTGGGTTCTGCATCCACAAATCCAACTCACTGTGGATCAAAAATATTCCAAAAAATAATTCTAGAAGGCTCCAAAATGAAAAACTTGACTTTGCCTTGCTGACAACTATTTACATAGCATTTATATTGTATTAGGTATTGCAAGTAATCAAGAGATGATTTAAAGTATAAGGGATTCTGTGTGTAAGATATATGCAAATATTAAGCTAATTTATATAAGGAACTTGACCATCTGCGAATTTTGGTATCCACAGAGCAGTCCTGGAATCATTCCTCCATGGAATGACTGTAATTCAATGTATAAATTCAAGAAGAAAAAATGGTGATAAATCTTCATGACCTTGGATTTAGCAATGGTTTCTGTGATTTCACAACAGGGCACAAACTAATGAAAGAAAAAATAGATAAATTAGATTTCCTCAAAATTAAAAACTTTCATGCCTCAAAAGACATTATCCAGAGAGTAGAAAGACAGCCCACAGAACGGAAGAAAATATTTGCACATTATACATTTGATAAGAGTCTGTTATTCAGAATACATCAAGAACTTTTACAACTCACCAACAAAAAGACAAAGAAACTAATTTTTTAAATGGAAAAATGGCCTGCATAGACCCTTCTCCAGATGAGATAAACAAATGGTCCACAAGCACATGAAAAGATGTCAAATATTGTGCTAGGCAAAATAGTATAAATGATGTGAGGCCATGGGCAGCTTTTAGGGTGGTGGTGATTGCGTGCCTTAGTCACTAACTCGTGTTTGACTCTTCAGTTCAGTTCAGTCGCTCGGTCGTGTCCGACTCTGCGACCTCATGAATCGCAGCATGCCAGGCCTCCCTGTTCATCACCATCTCTCGGAGTTCACTCAGACTCACGTCCATCAAGTCCATGATGCCATCCAGCCATCTCATCCTCGGTCATCCCCGTTCTCCTCCTGCCCCCGATCCCTCCCAGCATCAGAGTCTTTTCCAATGAGTCAACTCTTCGCATGAGGTGGCCAAAGTACTGGAGTTTCATCTTTAGCATCAATCCCTCTGGAGAAATCCCAGGGCTGATCTCCTTCAGAATGGATTGGTTGGATCTCCTTGCAGTCCAAGGGACTCTCAAGAGTCTTCTCCAACGCCACAGTTCAAAAGCATCAATTCTTGGGTGCTCAGCCTTCTTCACAGTCCAACTCTCACATCAATACATGACCACAGGAAAAACCACAGCCTTGACTAGATGGACCTTAGTCGGCAAAGTAATGTCTCTGCTTTTGAATATACTATCTAGGTTGGTCACAACTTTTCTTCCAAGGAGTAAGCGTCTTCTAATTTCATGGCTGCAGTCACCATCTGCAGTGATTTTGGAGCCCCCCCAAAATAAAGTCTAACACTGTTTCCACTGTTTCCCCATCTATTGACTCTTAGAATCACACAGACTGTAACCTGCCAGGCTCCTCTGTCCATGGGATTTCCCAGGCAAGAATACTAGAGTGGGTTGCCATTTCCTTCTCCAGGGAATCTTTCCAACTCAGCAGTCAAACCCAGATCCCCTGCACTGCAAGCAGATTCTTCACTGTCTGAGCCTACAAAATGTTAAGGTGTTTGAAAGAGGAGAGCTACAATGACAAGCACCATATAGTTAATAGAGCAGTATCTGATGAGTGATTTTTTAAAGTCTGTTTGGTGCAAACAGATTGAGCTGGTTATATTTACTCCTCATAAGGATAATATAAGGAATGGATCCACTGTATATAGTTTAATGTGTTTAGGATTGTTGTGCTTCATAGTATACCCTGCTGCTAAGTCACTTCAGTCGTGTCCAACTCTGTGTGACCCCATAGACGGCAGCCTACCAGGCTCGCCCATCCCTGGGATTCTCCAGGCAAGAACACTGGAGTGGGTTGCCATTTCCTTCTCCAATGCAAGAAAGAGAAAAGTCTGCAGCCTGCCAGGCTCCTCTGTCCATGGGGATTCTCCAGACAAGAATACTGGAGTGGGTTGCCATGCTCTCCTTTAGGGGATCTTCCCAACCCAGGGTTTGAACCCAGATCTCGGTTTCTTTGCCATCTGAACCACCAGGATAGAAATAGTAATTAATGTTGGAACTAGTGTTGTTTTGAATAAGAATAGAATAGAATCAATAGAAAATAGAAAATAAAATAGAAAAGAATCAACTCCATACCAGTGAAAGTGATAATTAGAAATATCTGTAACATAAATAATGTAGTGATATATAGGGGTAGTGCTTTGAGCTAGTGATTCTTTGGATAGGTGGAATTGCCTGGCTATGGGTATGAGTGGTAGGAGTTATGTTGTTAGCGTTAGTAAAGGTGCTGTTAGAGAGCCAGAGAAGATTAATGAAAAGTTAAGGCTGTTGTCATTAAACTGGTTAAGGACTAAGCTAATAAAACTAGTAAACAGAAAGTGGTAGTATTAATTCAAATTATATTATTTTTTCATATTAGTGGTATTAATAGGTATAACAATGAATTTTTAAACTGGAGGTTGAGATTTTGTATGTAATCAATGTAATAGGTGTTTGATACCATTACTAGTAGGGATAATCCTAGCGCAGCTTTGCAGACTGTAAAAACTGGCAAGATGATGGGTATTATGCTAGCTAGAGTTAAATGGGTGTTCAGAATTATTGGCGTTGCTGTAATAAATGACATTATTCCCTCCAGAAATAGTAGGGAGAATATTATACAGGATTGGTATATTAAGTCACCCTAGTGTTAGTTGCTTCCGTCGTGTCCTACTCTTTGCTACCTGGCTGTACCCCACCAGGCTCCTCTGTCAATAGGATTTCCCAGGCAAGAATACTGGAGTTGGTTGTCATTCCCTTCTCCAGGGTATCTTCCTGACCCAGGGATCAAATCCATGTCTCCTGCTTGGCAGGCAGATTTTTTACCATCTGAGCCATCAGGGAAGCCCCCAGGGGAAACTGTAAATACTAGCGTAATATTTATGTAGACTCGGGGAAGGCAATGGCACCCCACCCCAGTACTCTTGCCTGGAGAATCCAATGGACGGAGTAGCCTGGTGGGCTGCAGTCCATGGGGTCGCTAACAGTCGGACAGACTGAGCGACTTCACTTTCACTTTTCTCTTTCATGCATTGGAAAAGGAAATGGCAACCCACTCCAGTATTCTTGCCTGGAGAATCCCAGGGATGGGGGAGCCTGGTGGGCTGCCGTCTATGGGGTCACACAGAGTCGGACACGACTGAAGTGACTTAGTAGCAGCAGCATTTATGTAGACTACAGGAACTTGATGAATTTAACCATAATTTAATGAATGAAAAAATAAAAACTTGCTTTAATTTAAACTAATTATCATATTTGGTCCATTCTAACCCCTCTTAAGTCCACCTGTAGGCTAAATTTACTGCTAGTGGTGAAATCAGGATTAGTCCTATGAGTATATTAGATTACTTGTTTGGGATGCTCAGGATAGGGGCAGAATTTCTAGGTCATACAGAGAAGAAACATAATGGTCATTATGAAAAATTTTAAGGAAAAGTTGTAGGCATGCTGATCCTATAATGTCAAATCTGCATTTGTAAGGACTTAATTTTTCCATGTGTTTAGTTGGGGAAGTTAGAAAGCGATAAATACAAGAGAGCTTTTCTGGATGACGTCTCTTTGTCACTAATACATTGCTAAAACATTGGTTAATAAGTCCAAGTACAAAAAGAATGTTGAGTCTAAACAGAAGCGTACGACTAGACCAGATAGTTCAAGAGAGGCTAAGGGAGCTCTTGTAAAAGGCTAGGGGCTGGGGTTTATCATTTGGAATGCATAGGTTTGATGGGTTACCATGTGTCATTGTGTAAGCAGAGGCTTATAAGTAGGGGCTGACATAAGCTTGAATAATTGTGCTGTGCTGTGTGTGCTCAGGCACGTTTGACTCTGTGACCTTCTGGAATGTGGCCCACCAGGATCTTCTGTCCATGGGGTTTTTTGGGCAAGAATGAGCTCACCAGAGTGAGCTGCTTTTTCCCCCTCCAGGGGATCTTCTCGACTCAGGGATCGAACCCTCGTCACCTGTGTCTCCTGCATTGCACTTGGGTTCTTTACCTGCTGAGGCATCGGGGAAGCCAAAACAGCTACTGCAAATTCAAGGATAGTGAGTAGAAAAAGAACAACAAATGCAATGAAGGCTGTGTTAGGAATAATACTTATTAGGGCCAGGGTTGCCCCTCCAATTAAATAAATTAATAGTTTCTGCTGGGTCACGTGGTAGCAAGTAACTACCATAAGATCCACCAATTCTATTTCAGGGCACTTATCTGAAGAAAACAAGAGTACTCACTCAAAGAGAGGTATGCACCTCTTCGTACATCGAAGCACCATTCACGACAGCCAAGACAGGAAAGCAATGTAACAGTTCATCAGTGGATGACTGGATGAAGAAAACGTGATACATGGCGACAACAGAATAATATTCAGCCATAAAAAATGACGGAACCTTGCCACTGGAGACAAGGCGGACCTTGAGGGCCTTATGTTAAGTGAAATAAGTCAGACAGAGAAAGACAAATACCGTATGATCTCACTTTTTTGTGGAATACAAATAAAGAAAGAATTTAAATACAGGGAACAGATTGGTGGTTGCCAGAGGTTGGGGGTGGAGGTGGACAAATGGGTGAGGGTGGCCAAAGGTATGAACCTCCAGTTACAGAGAAATACATTCTTGACTTGAAATATACAACATGGTGACTATAGTTAATTATACTGTATCGTATATTTGAAAGTTTGTAAGAGAGATCTTATAAGTTCTCAGCACAAGGAAAGAATTGTAACTATGTATGGAGATGGCAATGGCACCCCACTCCAGTACTCTTGCCTGGAAAATCTCACAGATGGAGAAGCCTGGTGGGCTGCAGTCCACGGGGTCGCTAAGAGTTGGACACAACTGAGCAACTTTACTTTCACTTTTCACTTTCATGTATTGAAGAAGGAAATGGCAACCCACCCCAGTGTTCTTGCCTGGAGAATCCCAGGACGGCGGAGCCTCGTGGGCTGTACAGAGTCGGACACGATTGAAGCGACTTAGCAGCAGCAGCAGCAGCAGCATGGGGGTGAATGCTAACTAGACTTATGAGGATTATTCACAATACATAGAAATATCAAATCTTTGTGCTGTATACCTGAAACTAATATAATGCCATATGTCAAGTACATCTCAAGAGTTTTTGAAATTAAAGTATATAAAATCTGTATCATTTTGAATGGCTACTACTTGACTGAATATTTTATAATTAATCTATGGACTGTAATTTCTAATATAAAAAAGCCAGTGAACATTGTAACATTTTTATTTAGTTGTCTTATGATTTCATAATAATAAATCACTAAAATGAAAAATCACTAAAAGGTACATTTACATAGTACCAAATTTCCCTGAAGATTGTACAAATTTTCACTTTTAATAACAGTACGTGAAAATGGCTGCAACCTCAGACTCAGTTTGATATGAAGTGATATAATGTCAGTTCTAATTTATTTGGTTATCTTTTCATATCTTTATTGACCAGCTGCATTTCTCTTATTGATCTGCTCAAGTCTTTTGCCTAATTTATATTAGGAACTTGTCTTACCAATTTGTACAAGTTCTTTATACTAGGATACTAACCAAAATCACTGCAGATGGTGACTGCAGCCATGAAATTAAAAGACGCTTACTCCTTGGATTGCAGTGAGAAGCCCATCCCCTCAATGAAGAATAGTTCTCGTTCACTGCAAGTAGAGAAACCTATGCGTAGCAATGAAGACCCAGAGCAACCAAAAAAACATGACAATTTTTTAAAAAAGATCTTTTTTGTTTTTGTTCAGCTGCTCAGTCATGTCCAACTCTGCAACCCCATGGACTACAGCATGCCAGGCTTCCCTGCCCTTCACTATCTCCTGGAGCTTGCTCAAACTCATGTCCATTTAGTCAATGATGCCATCCAACCATCTCATCCTCTGTCATCCCCTTTTCTTCCTGCCTTCAATCTTTCCCAGCATCAGGGTCTTTTCCAATGAGTCAGCTCTTCACATCAGGTGACCAAAGTATCAGAGCTTCATCTTCAGTATCAGTCTTTCCACTGAATATTCAGGACTGATTTCCTTTAGAACTGATTGGTTTGATCGCCTTGCAGTCCAAGGGACTCTCAAGAGTCTTCTCCAACACCATAGTTCTTTTTAGTAAATATGATAAAATAACTTCCCTACATTCTCTTCAAATACTTTTTATTATTTTATGAGTTTTGATTAGTTTGTTTTTATATTTAAACCTTTGATCTGTTTTTTTTAGTCTGTAGAGGGAAGTATGGTAGGAAATATATTTTATTTCATATCTTAGCTAGCTGTCTCTGAGACAATTATTTTGATCTCCTTGCAGTCCAAGGGACTCTCAAGAGTCTTCTCCAACACCATAGTTCTTTTTAGTAAATATGATAAAATAACTTCCCTACATTCTCTTCAAATACTTTTTATTATTTTATGAGTTTTGATTAGTTTGTTTTTATATTTAAACCTTTGATCTGTTTTTTTTAGTCTGTAGAGGGAAGTATGGTAGGAAATATATTTTATTTCATATCTTAGCTAGCTGTCTCTGAGACAATTATATTAAACTCAACGTTTCCCTTCTCAAGTTCTGTAAATTATTTTACATAGATATTGGATCTCCTATTTCTTTCCACCACTTATTTTACTCACTTCTATAAATTCCATCAAGTTATCTTTCTCCCCTTCTTTTGAGCTGCTGATTTTCTTTATAAATCCAGTGATTTTTGCCCCTTGCAGGTGACTCACACTTAACAAAAAGTGCTCAACAAATGTATTCTGTTCAGAATTAGTGGCAAGTGGAGGCTCAGCTGATGATTGCTTCCACCTGCTCTCTTTCCTTTCCTAGCCAGCTGAGCAGGGCAAGTGGCTCTGACCTGGGGGATTTTTCACTCTATGCAGGTTACTGCTTCCCCCCTTAACTCCCCTCCAAAATATTCCTTCAGCACAGGAGATGGCTTTTCCCCTGCCTTGGTACACTTAAGCATGACTATAGGATTTTTCTGCTTCTGTGGAAATCACACATACTTTAACACTGTTCATATTAACTTTTCAGAATGCTGTGGGGCATTTGGAGGAATGATAGAGCACATGGACATAAACATGAGTATCTACACACACGCCTGTGTGGTGTGATGAAATCTCCAAAACAGGGGTGCTCACTAAAGTAATGTTAGTGTCAGCTTCTAGGCAATCTTCTCTTCTTTCAACTGCCTGATTACAAAGTTCTGCCAGCCAGGTTCTTCCACCTACCACCCACACAATTCTCAGTCATGCTTCCAGACTGTGGTGAAGTTTCATAAGGTAAAACTAATTATCTGATCATTACTCTTGGTTCCCTAGACTAATTATTTGAGAAGAACTTCATTCACTATGCCTTAAAATATGCATTACCATTGAGTAGAATGCTTTTCCTTAATGTACTTCTGTGGTATTATCAACAGTAGCATTGGTACATCCCCTGGAGAAGGTCATGGCGACCCACTCCAGTATTCTTGCCTTGAGAATCCCCATGGCCAGAGGAGCCTGACAGGCCACTGTCATGGGGTCACAAAGAGTTGGACATGACTGAGTGACTAAGCACAGCACAGCACAGCATTGGTGTACCTTTAGTCATTTTTATACCTTTAATCTTATTATAGATTGAAGAGGTTCTGTTCAGTTGCTCAGTCATGTCCAACTCTTTGCAACCCCATGAACCGCACCATGCCAGGCCTCCCTGTCGATCACCAACTCCTGGAGTTTACCCAAACTCATGTCCATTGAGTCGGTGATGCCATACAACCATCCTATCCTCTGTCGTCCCCTTTTCCTCCTGCCCTCAATCTTTCCCAGCATCAGGGTCTTTTCAAATGAGTCAGCTCTTCCCATCAGGTGGCCAAAATATTGGAGTTTCAGCTTCAACATCAGCCCTTCCAATGAACACCCAGGACTGATCTCCTTTAGGATGGACTGGTTGGATCTCCTTGCAGTCCAAGGGACTCTCAAGAGTCTTCTCCAATACCACAGTTCAAAGGCATCAACTCTTCGGCACTCAGCTTTCTTTATAGTCCAACTCTCACATCCATACATGACTACTGGAAAAACCACAGCCTTGACTAGATGGACCTTTGTTGGCAAAGTAATGTCTCTGCTTTTTAATATGCTGTCTAGGTTGGTCATAACTTCCCTTCCAAGGAGTAAGCATCTTTTAATTTCATGGCTGCAAGCACCATCTGCAATGATTTTGGAGCCCAGAGAAATAAAGTTAGCCACTGTTTCCATTGTTTCCCCATCTATTTTCCATGAAGAGTTTCAATAAAACATTAAAGAATAACATAAAAAAACAGATGTAAACACATTGGAAAGGGCCTGTTAATGGAGGAAAACTTAGTTTGGTAACTTGGAGCTCAATGAGTGAGAGTAAAGGAAATGACTTCTTACTCTAATAGATGACAGATTTTGAGAAAAATAGAAAACTACACTGTTTGGTATTACATTGAATTCATGTGCTGATGTCTTTAATGTGAAACTATTTTAAGTAGTTTTAGACATAGAACTATAATAAGTCCTCACTTATATGAGGTGCTTCAACTGAGACATACATGCATAGGAAGAACTGCTAAAGCCATCTAAATTCAAGTAATATTTCAAATTATATCTTTCTAAATTATTTCACAACTTTAATAATATGAAATTTTGGGGTAAACTGCTGATGAGATTTTTTTTATAAAATATGATCAAGGAATTTGAGGAGCAGAAGTTATTCAAAATTCAATGTTTATCAGATCAAGACCAAACATTTTTAGATAACATCTTTTCCTATAAACAAATTTGATACCTTTTTATTTGTTGTTTTCATGAATGTTCAGTCACAAATCTTGCAAAATCTTATTTTAAGTGTACAGGTCTCCATTTCGTTTCTTACTTAAATAATGTGATATCCAGGGCCCATTTACTCATTCTTTATTTTCCCCCTTAGAAATCAGTGTGTTACATCCACTCATGTCTTCTTAACTAAAGCAAGTCACATGGTCATGATCACCCTTAATTTTAAGGGGGAGAGGAGTATAATCTTCCTACATGTCCAGGAAAGGGAAGAAAAGTGGAAATATTGTTGAACTCTAGTAAAGCTACCAAGCTGAGAGGAAAAATGGTTTTTTAATTTAATTTTAAAAGCTACCAGATTGCTCAAAAAACATTTCTTTAAGTGTGACAACTTTTAAAGAAGAACAAATCACTTATTTCCAACCTCTCTGAAGTATCACTTATATATAGGTTTCTGGATTCTCCTCCTTTTAACATTTTCATCTCTGCCTTTTTGATTTTTTCATCATTGTAATCACACTCTGAATACTATTCTTTGTACTGCCCATTATGTCTTATATCCATCTTTTACATTGCTGTAGAATCATTACAATTTTTGATTCCGGAGTAATCAAATGGCATTTTTCAATTAAATGTGTTCTTAGAATACCTAATAATACTTATTCTGATTTCTAATTCATATTCAACTTAATTCTTAACCCTACCTGTGTTTAAAGAAAACAAACCAATAAACCAATACAATATTTTAAGCACTTACAGGAAAACCTGGTCCTCTATAAAGTAAAATTGTCCATGGCCAAACAGAAAGCTGCTCAGTTCTGAGAAAGTTCTATTAAATGCTAAAGAGACAATTTATTTTACCATAGTAGATAAGTGGCTTGAAAATCCTGGAAACAGAATGAAGAGAGCAGAAACCAATTACCAAAATATGATTATTATAACATATTATTGGGCTTTCCAGCTAGCACTAGTGGTAAGGAATCCACCAGCCAATGCAGGAGACGGAGGAGACTCAGGTTCTATCTGCGGGTCAGGAAGTTCCTCTGGGTAGGAGATGGCTACCCATTCCAGTATTCTTGCCTGCGAAATCCATGGCAGAGAAGACTGGCCAGCTATAGTCCATGGGGCCACAAAGAGTCAGACAGAATGAGTGGCTGAGCACATAGCACCTAACGCATTATTATATCTAAAGATGTCAGTTTTTAAAAGAGAGGTATACGGTTTTAAAAAATTAGTTTTTACTTCATTTAATTCTGTCTTACAAAACCAAAACCTGAAGAAGTAACTAATCCTTCAATTTGTGAAAGTATTTATCACAAGTTCCCTTAAGTGAATTTGAAATATAATGTGTGGGTGTGTGTGAAGTCGCTCAGTCGTGTCCGACTCTTTGCGACCCCATGGACTGTAGCCTACCAGGCTCCTCCCTCCATGGGATTCTCCAGGCAAGAGTACTGGAGTGGGTTGCCATTTCCTTCTCCAGGGGATCTTCCCGACCCAGGGATCGAACCTGGGTCTCCAGCATTCCAGACAGATGCTTTAACCTCTGAGCCAAATTAAATTGCTTCAAAGCTTTTGCGGAATGAACCTAAAATAAATATGTGCTCAACTTTAGGATGTGGAAGCAACAAGCTCAACTATAAATAGTGACTATGAATACAGAAGGCAAGAGAAAAAAAAAAAAA